>JACCPG010005696.1:0-42115 GCA_016069955.1 Drepana arcuata
CTGGAGCCCCTGGATACCAGCTAGGGTCTTTTGACGCGGTTCAGAAACGCGCCGCTAGAATTGTTGATGATCCCATGCTCACAAGCGGCTTGGAACCACTAAGTCTGAGGAGAGAATTTGCCTCCCTGTGTGTGTTCTACCGCTTGTATAACGGGGAGTGTTCTGCAGAATTGTTCGATATGATACCCACTTCCACCTTCTACCACCGCACCTCTCGCCATCGACGGGGCCCCTTACCCATCCCCATACCTTGGAACCACAAAGGTCTCGCACTGCGCGGTTCCAAAGGAGTTTCCTTCCGCGAACGCTCAGGCTGTGGAATGAGCTCCCCGTTGAGGTTTTCCCTGGAGAGTACAGCATGGAGTTCTTCAAGAAGGGTGTGAAAAGATTCCTGCAGGGTCGGCAACGCGCGAGTGATACCCTGGTGTTGCAAGCGTCCATAGGCGGCGGTAACCGCTTACCATCAGGCGGACCGCATGCTTGTTTGCCACCCAAGTGGTATAAAAATATATATATAATATTTATCGTATATAATAAAAAAATGCCAAAATTTCAAAAGCCATAAAAAACTATGTCCATAATTGAGAGTCACATTTTGAGACAGCAGTAATGTTATCGCCATCATCATCATCACAACTTGACCCAATAGTTTTAACGAAAGCAACGTCTTGGCCGGCAAATCGATTAGTTCCATCTTACACGATAGCATCAGTACGTTGCTAACTATCATTGTCAGAGGCGCAGGACCCGTTACCGGTAGTCCCGAGATTAATGATACCAACCTCATTGTTTGAAATGTTAGAAAATCCATCTATTGAATCAACGCAGTCCATCATTCTTGAATCAAAGTCGAGCATTGTGCCCGATGACGTAACTGAGTACTTTTACATGGCCACTCCATGTAAATTATGACACTCACGTTTTATTATGCACTAGCTGTGCCCGCGACTTCGTTCGCGTGGTTGTCGAAAACTAAAATGCGTCGCTTAGATAATAGTGCTATATACACGTTTCGTTCAATAAGAAGGGGGTAATGCAAGCTACGAACTAATAAAGAATTTGCGAATAAAGCACATAAATACTTTATTTAATGAGGCCCTTGATTATGTTAATGCTTCTCATGTACTATGTTAGCAAATATAAAAAGGTTGTTTGGGTTTCTAACACGATAAAAAATTAAATTTGAAAAGCAATGATGAGTGAGGTCTAACCCCGCAACGGATAATGTTTGCCCTTAGACTTTGTTAATAGTCATAGCGTAACGGAGGCCAACTGGGAATTGCACACGTTTGAATCAAAAAGGAAAATAATTAGGAATACTGTTAAGATTTTGGTTTCGTTGAAGATTTGTTACTTTTAGCCGAGTGCCGGTTATTGGTCCTCCGACTTTTAAATAAATTGTGTGTATTTAGGAAATCATACGACTCTACCGCATATTTGGCGACATCTTTTTCGTTCATAACCGTGTTAATAGATGTATATTCCCTTCTTTCCCTAGAAACATTTCAATTGAGCGTTGCTGCTTGGTTGTTTTGAGGGGTTTGTGATATCTGTGGGCTCCCCAAATATAGAGGAAATGAGCTCCAGCTGTGAGGCAACAGAACAATAGAGGCTCTCGCCTAAAATTATTTTACCACCTGCTTGTATGGGATATGTACCGTCATCAGATGGCATTGCAGAAATTTGTGAAATTATTTTACCACCTGCTTGAATGGTATATGTACCGTCATCAGAGGGCATTGCAGAAATTTGTGAAATTATTTTACCACCTGCTTGTATGGGATATGTACCGTCATCAGAGGGCATTGCAGAAATTTGTGAAATTATTTTACCGCTTGCTTGTATGGGATATGTACCGTCATCAGATGGCATTGCAGAAATTTGTGAAATTCTGCGCGTTTAGGGTGCCTCTTAAATGGGCTCGCATATGAAAGTTCAAGTACAAAAGTTCAAAAGAAAGAGTCGATAAAACACTACGCCATAAAATACTTAGACTTTAGACAGGCACCTACCAGCTCTCGATCCTCGGGTTATAAGGAGTGTCTGCCTGAAGTCACTACAGAAAAGCACCCTAGCACCTCCCATTGGCCACATAATTTTTCTATATGTATGGCTTCCACAGCTTTGCGGTTTGCCATCGTAATCTCGTCCCAAATTATAAGTAAGCAATCGCATAAAACCCTGGCTTTATCACTATTGCGATAGAGACACGTCGCAAACGGGGCTTTCTGGGTGCTCCAAATCGATGGATTTTTAAACGTTGTATGTGAAGATTTATCCTCCAGACAATGTTGCTGTTATTCCCGAGGAGACAGCGCCAATAGCAATTTTATTTTGCCTCCTAATTCGAATTTTGGTTAGCCAATGTTATTTAAATTTTTCTCAAAAAGTTTTCCGAGTTCCATCGGGTGCATCTAAAAACAGTATTTCTCTCAGTGTATTTTGTACACTACATCACACTCTATCAAATATTTGACGCTGTACTGGCGTTAAATTTGATCAGACGTTTTGCAGTGTTTCTTCAAACTTTTTGGATCGTAATTTATTTCTGACGCATATTCTCTTTTAAATACACACATACGATCACGTCGAGTCCCTGACGGAGTAGGCAGAGGGTATAGAGTGCCAGTTCTCTCTAGACCTCTTTCGCTTCGTCCACATTCATCAGTCTCTTCATACATGCCCGTCGGTTTCGAGTATTCTTGACGTTCCCGCCCTTGAGCGTCGGATTAATTTCATATAGGTAGTTGAAACGTGATCTTCCTATACCTCTTCTTGCACACACTTTTGCTTTGTAGGTGTATCTGTTTCGTCAATCTTTCTTTACCCATCCCTTCTATATGTCCAAACCAACATAACATGTCTTTCTTCATCTTTACAATCACGCCCTCATTCACGCCAGTTGATTTGCGAATCTTTTCATTACAGATTCGATTTAGGATATTGGTCGCACCTCAACTGCATTTAAGCTATTTTCATACTTCCTTGACATACCCAGGATTCGCTGCCATAGAATAAAAAAGGCACCAATTTCGCTTTGTGGACAGCAACTCGAGCATTCTTACTCAGACTTTTACTGCCCATCAACGCCGACATGGCCCCCTTCACCTTATTACCGGCAGTTATCCCTCTTTCAATATCTTTTTCATACTTTCCACCTCGTGTGAACATGCTTCCTAGATGTAAAAATTCATTCACGTGCTCTGATTTGTTTGACTCTCTTTTAACTTGTTCCCCACCAACTGTCGATGTTTGCAAGACGTACTGAGTGAGCGGGTTTATTCTTCTACTCATAACTATATCTTCTATGGGTAACAGAGACCAATTCTCGCTTGAGAGGGCGCAACGCTCTCGATCAGCTGATAGACGCACTTCGCGTTCCTCGATGCTCTCCTGGGAGCGCAAAGTCGCGGTCAGAGTTCTTTGCGAACTAAGCGCGATTCCCTTTCCGTGAATATTTCAAATTCACGTGAATTCAGAGTGCCTGCTAAGCACCGTGCCGGTCATCCAATACCGCGCTTCTTCTGATTCCGGAGACCTACTTAGTCTCATCCTTTTCGCATTCCGGCTACGCGGCGAAAGTATTTTTTTTTATAGAATGTATTTTCCAGGGAAATATCAATATACATACATACATATATAATTACGCCTCTTTCCCGTAGGGGTAGGCAGAGATCACTTCTTTCCATTTGCTACGATCCTTACATAAATATCAAACCTATAATAAATCAAATAAATTCAATCAAAACTGTCGGGTGAAAACCAACTCCATAGAAATTACCGAACACCTATTTATATACAAATTTAAAAACACGACAATTCAAATCATTTGTACGTGTTGTGTTGCGATAAAAACGGGTCGAAATCACAAATTTTCGAACGAACGACACTTTTCTAACTACGAAGAAATTATATCTACCTACTCGATTCAATTTCGTTACTTCAAAATAATGACCAAACCTATGTATAAAAATTCCAGACAACCAACACCTTATTTTTAAACAATTCGGAACTCACAACGCCATCTATCGAATATGAAAGTCAACTTTCGTTCTATTTTGGTGTTTCAAGTAACTGAATTGCGTGCGTGAGAAATTTTTTAATACATATTATCTAATATCTTTTGATAGAGTGAACCGATTGCGATGAAACAAAAACTAAGTAATACCTCTAGCTGCGAACAATTATTACGCATAAAAGTTATCTACATTAGTTTCGTATATTTTACGTGATACGTGAACATGCTTGCAGACAAACAGACAAACAGACAATAATTCAAAAAATGCTGGAAATGGGTTCTGTTGGTTATCCTTAAACACCCTAGCAAATTTTTTTTGAAATATATTCGATGTACAAAAACGATTTTTCTACAGATTTATTATATGTATAGATAATGAACACTTAATTATAGCCGCTTAAGATTACACTTGTAATTTAATAAGCACATGCATATAATCATTGGACGTATAACTTTGTTATATAGATAATATTGTTCGAAGAATTATCATATCTCCATGTTTCTGAGCCGAACCTTAACCTTTGTCTTAAACAATATACCTAACTTAACACACTTATTCAAACATTTATTTATTTTTGTAAATGTCGATCTTAATGGGAAGGCTTAACCTCTAATGGAATACCGGAGTAGGATTCATTTCGCAATTATGTTAGTGGTTCCACAAGGGACAGACTTCTAGAGGCTGTTGAATGTGAATAAAGCTTTTCGGTTAAGGAAAACATAGGGGAGGGGAAACTTCTACACGTTTGAGAAGAAATTTAATTACATCTATATGGTCGTGATTGAGAAACGACGATGGATTCGCCTATCACGTTAGCACCTGAAATATATCTCCGGCGAAATGGAGGTGTGTGGGTAATAACTCTGCCTACCCCTTGGAAGACCCTTGCATTACACCGCTGCATACCTGCTCGCCTATTGTGGGATCCTTATGGGAATGCGTTTAGTCATCAAAATTACACACTATACTTGATCAAGTACTTATTACCTACTGTCGGGTTGTTGTGTTAAGATATAAAATGTAATTTCGCCTATAGTATTGTTCAATTGCAGGTTCGCCGCTACAGAGTAGAAATATATGTGGCAGAAGGTTCAGTTAAGAACAATGAGTGGTCTTTGAAGTACAAAGGGTCGCCGGGATACCTCACTCAGCTTGAAGAGGTGCTGGGTGAAGCGCTCGGTGGGTCAAATGACTCTGCACCCTGTCTCATGGCTGTCAACATTAAAACTGATGCAGTTACCAAAGTATGTCTTTAGTGATATGTTCTTCTTACTTCGCATTATGAATGCGAAATTTTGTTAAGATGGTTAGGAACAGTAGTGAGGTATCTGGTTCAGTAGATCGAACGTAAGAAATTTTAACATAGATTAATTATTAGCTGAACTAACGCAGGATATGTTTTGTTCCTAAAAAACATGAATTTAGTAAGTCTCGCATATACTGGAGACTACCAAACTTCTACAAAGTACACAAAGAATATCACTGCTACGCGTTTAAACGACCCTTAAACGCGGAGTAAGAGTAAGAGAGTAAGTTTTTTAAACTATGTATAAGGGTTTGCTGTCGCGAACTTACATATGACTAGATTTGCCCGCTTTCACTTTAAAATTGATTGTATTGGTAGATTTTTCCGCAATAAAACATATTCCAGTAGGTAATCCAGCTAATAATCTATCTCCGCCGAATATTATCTAATTCCGTTCAGCCGGTTATGTGATTGCGTAACCATAATATAATCCATATTTTCTCACAAACTTTTTTCGCATATAAGGGTTTAATAGGATTATTATTGCTTGTGTATGCTGCAGGGTCGTCTGCTAGGCGTAGCGTGTGTAACAGCGGCCGACTACCAAGTATCCGTCACGGAGTTTACCGATGACGACTTGCTTACAGAGTTGGAAACTATTGTAGTGCAGACGGCTCCTTCCGAATGCCTCGTGCCCTCTACAGATAATGATGACGTAAGTATTCACTGGCTATGCCATTACCGAAACATTGAACCGACAATATGGAGAAACTTGATAGCGGTTTGAGTACCGCCGCACTAGTTTTGATGCGTATGAAGCGTACTTTCTTTAAAATTAAAAGTATTGGTTAATGGGTATTAGAAAGATGAAATTAAAGTTAATATTTACATTTATTTGAATTTTTTCAATAGGTGTTGATAACGAATTGACGTGTCACTAAGATTTTCTTAATAGGTAGTTTTACGATTTAGTAATACCCAAACACCCACTTTCCGCCAGAGGTATATTAGGTGCCAACGTGACAGATGGCGAGTCCATCGCCGTTACTCAAGTACGACTATACATACGCCTTTGAATTTCTTCTCAGACGTATGCAGGTTTCCTCTCGATGTTTTCCTTCACCGTCAAGCTCGTGGTGTGACTAATCATTTAGTCCTGGAAAATGTTGCGTAATTTATATGATAAACGAATATTGGTGTGTTTTCACGATTCCACCGGGAAATTGATTCATCAGGACAATCAACATACAAGTGCTGCCATCTGTTGGCTATTAGACTATTATCCAACAGATGGCGTTCGAAGCTACAGTTTCAATATATTGAACATAAATTCCAGTACAAAGCGCTGAAAAAGGTAATGGAGAGAACAAATGTGACGGTGACAAAGCTGAAGAAGGGCGAGTTCTCCACCGAAGGTCTCAACCAGGATCTGAACCGATTGCTCAAATTCAAAGAGGGTCAACAACAAGATGCCAATGCCTTCCCGGAGACCAGAAATGAGGTCGCTATGACCTCTTTAGCAGCCGCCATCAAATACGTTGGATTGTTGAATGACTCCACAAATTTTGGGAGGTAATCATTCCTTATTTTTAAGCTTTATTTATCTATACTACTGTATAAAGAGGCTGAAACTTGCTTACCACAGGAACTACTTAGCCGATTTGTAAAATTATGTTATATGTTAGACGGTGAAGGAAAACATCGAGAGGAAACCTGCATACGTCTGAGAAGAAATTCAAAGGCGTATGTATAGTCATGCTTGAGTAACGGCGATGGACTCGCCATCTGTCACGTTGGCACCTAATATACCTCTGGCGGAAAGTGGGTGTGTGGGTATTTCCTATACACCTCTGCCTACCCCTTCGGGGACCCTTGTGGGAAGGCGTGAGGATATATTATATTATTATATTATGTTAGATAGCCTTATTTAGGAAAGCTATAGGTTATGCATCGTCGTATCTTATAGTGGAGCAGTATTATATATAGCTTTTGGGGACCCTTATGTGAAGGCGTGAGCATATACATATACATATGTGTATATTTCCCTAAACATACGTACGGTGATAAGTCGCACCACGAGCTTTACGGTGAAGGAACACATATAGAGGAAGCCTGCATACGTTTGAGAATAAATTTAAAGGTGTATGCTTGAGAAACGGCGATGGACTCGGCATATGTCACGTTGGTACCTAAAATATATCCAGCGGAAAGCGGTCAACCAAAACACCTCTGCCTACCCCTTGTACGAAGGCGTAAATATGTATGTATATAAGTAAATGTAAAATATATTAGTATTTATGCATATACGTATATATATATATCAATATATATATATATATATATATATATATCATTAGACATTATACTATGGTGACTAGACAATGATATATATATATCATTGTCTAGTCACCATAGTACAAGCTTTGCTTAATTTGGGACTATGTCAATTTATGTGGAATTGTCCCAAGGTATTTATTAATTAAATGTGAACGCTTTTCCAAGGATGCTAAAATGTAAGTCCTTGGTCCAGATTCCGCATCGGCACAATCCAGGCAGATTGTTTTCTGCATTTGGATGCGGCGGCGCTTACTGCGCTGAACGTCCTGCCTGAGCTCGGAGACACCGTGCACGCGCCCTCCAGGAGTTTGTTCGGGCTTCTCGATAGATGTCGCACTCAGCACGGGAAACGGTGAGTTTAACCTACCTGAGTTTAACTTAGCATAGAGTTCCGTATTAAAACAATATGATAACATTTTCTTTCATTTACACATTACAAGACCATACCGTCTGTGGTTACACACATATTTATATATGTATACATATATCTCTCTGTCTCACTAAGCGCTCTCTACACCGTCGGGATGTACGGGCGACTTACTCTCTACTTATCCTTGTTCGTTTAGCGGTTAGCTACTGTATTTTATATAGCCACTGTATTTAGCAGTTTGGTATTTTGGTGCTCTCCTCCCATTGTCCTTATGCAACAGAGCCTCTCTATATATAAAGGGGGTAAGTACTCTCTACTTACCCCCTTTATATATAGTCCATAGAGCCGTGGTGGCCGAGTGGTTCGAGCAGTTGCCTGCGACGCAAAGGTCGCAAGTTCGAATCCCGACTGTACCAATGAGTTTTTCTAAAAACTTAAGTACAGTGATTAGTCACACCACGAGCTTTACGGTGAAGGAAAACATCGAGAGGAAACCTGCATACGTCTGAGAAGAAATTCAAAAGGCGTGTGTATAGTCGTGCTTGAGTAACGGCGATGGACTCGCCATCTGTCACGTTGGCACCTAATATACCTCTGGCGGAAAGTGGGTGTGTGGGTATTACCTATACATCTCTGCCTACCCCTTCGGGGACCCTTGTGGGAAGGCGTGAGGATGTAGTAGTAGTAGCAGTATATATAGTTCAGCTGTAAGCTACTCTGTGTTGAAAGGTCCACTGTATGTCGCCGTTTGGTGTTTTGGTGTCAGCCTCTTAGCGCAATGGCTGCGTCAACCGCTGCGCGACATCAACCTGATCACGGAGCGCCTGGACGTGGTGCAGGTGTTGGTGGGCAACTCGCGGCTGCGGCTGCAGCTGCACGAGGAACACCTGCGGCGTGTGCCCGACCTGCAGGCGTTAGCGCGAAGGCTGGCGCGCAGGAAGGCCAACTTGCACGACTGCTACAACATATACCAGGTGAACACAGTGCCGAATGAAGTCAGCAACGGGTATCAAATACTATCAAGGGGCCTGGGTTTGTTTAATTTATCGTTCTTAGGGTATGAAAGAAAAAAAACATTGATACAAATATATACATATTTATTTTACAGTCAGAAAGCGTTGGTTCGCAGGTCATGTATTTACTAATCTTATGTACGTGGTAAATCCGCGTCTCTATATACATAAATAGCTCTTCTGTGATTGTGTCTGAACTCCCCCGAAACGGCTGGGTCGATTTTGATGTTTTTTTTGTGTTGGACAATTCAATCAGGTGGCGCTGTTCCAATTAAATTACAATTTAACGCGGGTGAAACCGCAGTAAAATTGGTAAGTGTGATATTTATGTACATATATCATGTTATTACAGGCAATTGCCAGGCTGCCAGCACTATTGCGGTGTCTCGCCGAAGCGGACAACTCCACTGTGCACGCATCCTTAGCTGAACCGATGTCTGAGTTGAGCGCTGACCTTGCCAAGTTCGAGCAGATGATAGAAGCCACTGTGGACATGGACGCTGTAGAAAGAGGTAACCCACAGCGGGATTCGTTCAACATTGGAAAGGCTCTCAGCATTTTTATTTTACAGAAGATAGTTGATAAGTAAAGTGCCGTATTACTGAAGTGGGTTAAAATTACAGAAATTCGCATAAAATGTCTTAGTTTTCAGAAGTGGCACTCATCCCAACCACTAGAAAAATATAGAACAGAAAAGAGCTGCAATTAATTAAATAAATACATTGGCTACCCAAATGGTTTAAGTCCTTCGAAGTGCTAACACCGGCGTTTTGTACTAATTACTTTTTATCGGCGATGGACTCGCCATTTCTCGCGTTGGTACTACTCACCACTCTCTAATCCTCTCACCTCCTCGGTGACCCTTTTGGGAAGGATTCTGGTTAGTCTTGATTTTGACTGAGATTTCTACTAAGCTCCTCGATAATTATGTTTGCAGGCGATTACCTTGTGAAGCCAACGTTTGACGAGCAGCTGCAGGCACTTCACGAGCAGTTGGAGACGCTGCAACGAGCAGCCGAGCAAGAACTGAGCAGGGCGGCCCGCGACCTGGGCTTGGACGCAGGGAAGACAGTCAAGCTTGACACCAATCCGCAGGCTGGGTTTCATTTTAGGTACTGCTGAGTGGAATCCGTATCCATTCCATTCTTTTACAATTGTCCCATTCCAGGATTATGATTGCAATAATATAAAGTAACACCCTAACAGTGAATAAATATACCAAAAATAACCGCCAAGTACTGTTATTTTCTAAAGGAAGTATGATTCAAATTTCGACTCCTACTGCGAACAGCCATGTAACCCGAGGGTCCATAGTCTACGGTATATCGGCTTACCATCGGGTGGGCCGTGTTCGTACCTGTAGCCACGTAAATTATTATAATTAAAATTCGTTCTTTGTTCGTTCCTTTAGAGTAACACTGAAAGAAGAACAAACATTACGAGGCAACAAGAAGTATACGATAATAGATGCTGTGAAAGGAGGCGTAAGGTTCAAAACTAATGCCTTGGAAAGTATAACCGAAGATTACACCCAAGTAAAAGCTAGCTATGAGAAAGAACAGGACAAAGTCGTGGCCGAGATCGTCGGGATAGCTGGTAGGTTAAGAATTTTGATGATTTGAATGCACATAATAGAAAAATTACACTTTGCCCATTATTTAGCATAATTGTCAATTGATCAACGAAGATATAATTTTGATGCCTGTGGATAAATGTCTAGTGAATTTGAAAATAAATCATACAGTGTGTATAATTTATTATTTAGGGACTCATCCCTTATAGGTTAGACACAGGTTACATTGTCTCTCTATACTACGTTCACGAGGCTTACGTCAATTACATACAGAAATCACTTCATACCATACTACCAGCGCAAACTATTATATTGCTTACTGATATGACAGAAACATATAGACCTTAAATTATTTGTGACCCTTTTGGTGCACGAATTGGGAAGCTGTAAAACCAACCATAAGGCTTGATTAGAAACTAAAATCCTACGAATAACGAATACCCAATCACGCCTAAGCGAATGAACGAAATTGGATGAAATTTGACATAGCGGCAGATAATTAGTAAAATAAAGTACATGTTTTATTCCAGAAAAAATAAATCTACCATGTAATAAAACATTACCCGGGTTCCAGGGTATAGCTTGAAACGAAATACATGTGACCTATGTATGTATTTCAGCTGGCTACTCCGAGTGTCTGTTCTGCCTATCGCACCTGCTATCTCGTCTGGATGTGCTCGTATCGTTCGCGGTGGCGGCCGCCTCAGCACCTCTGCCTTACTGTCGACCAGAGTTGACAGAAGACCTCGACGAATTAGTCTTCATAGACTTGAGACACCCCTGCCTTGAAGTGCAGGATGGCGTGTCCTTTATACCCAACGATGTCGTCTTCAAAAGAGGTTAGTTTGTATACGAACCTTTAAGCATTAAGAGTTCTATATTACATTAATGTCGCTACCGTAGGGCTAGACGGTGCTTCACGACCAGTGGGCCTTTGGACCCTGACGAGCAAATCTCGCTACATCAATGTAGCTTAAAAATCCTCCCTCAGAATGACAGTAGGTAGCCAGCAGCTGATTAGTAACAGACTATCTACAGAGATGTTTTGTATTTTTGGAACCCCTAGTATTGTCTCGTGGACAGCTGGGCTAATCATAAACCGCGCATTTCGCACCCAATCATCGAGGCTTTGATTACTCAACATGGGAACTTGATATTTTCGATCATACATATTATATTATAATGCTAAGGAATTGTATACAATATTCTCGTTTTCTTTAAGGTTCTCTTTGTATTATGGCGAACGCTTTGGAAAACTGTAAGTGTAGGGCTGCCTGCAAATAAATAAAATAATTAAGAGGGGTAGGGCATAACGGGTTTCCCGTTCGAGTTCGGAGCTGCCCGACTAGGGCAGGACCTCCACTTTATAGAGAAGTCCGTAGCCAAACAACACAATTTTTTGTGTTGTGTTCCTACGCGGTGAATAAGGTTTCCAGTAATGAGATCCTTGTGGAGGGGGGAGGATTGTTACATTGAGTTGGAAGCAGAGGGATTAAACCCATTATGCTGCCAACACACTATACTCTCCGAACACAGAGTGGCAACACGCAAGTGATACTTCGGTATCGTGAGCGTAAATAGGCTGCGGTAACCGTTTCCCATCAAATGGGCCGTATTGCTTGTTTGCCACTCTTGTACAAAAAAAAATGTGCAGATTCGTGCACTTTACAAATCGTGACTGGTGCCAATATGGGGGGCAAGTCGACGTGGATGCGGTCCTGTGGCGCCGGAGTGCTGCTCGCCCATGTGGGTGCCCTGGTGCCCGCTGCCCGGGCGAAGGTGCCGCGCCTGCGAGCGCTGTGTGCGCGGCTGGGGGCGGCCGACTGCGAGGATCGGGGCCATAGTACCTTCATGCGGGAGATGGTCGACACGGCTGCTATACTCAGGGTACAAATACAATAAAACAAAACACTTGTTAGTTGACTACATGGGAAGAAAACAATGTTGTCATTATTTATTTGTCTGAAATACATTGAGGACGGCGATGGTCTCGGCGTCTGTCACGTTGGCACCTATATATAGCTCCGACGAAAGGAGGTTGTGTTACTATACACCTCTGCCAGCTCCAGGCATATGTAAATAAACGTTATGTTTACTCGATACATCAATATATACTGACTATAATTTATATCTTTACTGACTGTTATTTCTGAGACGTTAAAAATAATTTCCGAGACGATAAAAATAATTATTGCTCAATTAAAAATGTATGTGGGTGCCATAACAAATAACGGATAAGTCCAAGCTATCAGTGGCTACGGGCTCAGAGTTTTATTATTATTATACATATATATATATATCCTCACGGCTTCCCACAAGGGTTCCCGAAGGGGTAGGCGGAGGTGTATAGGTAATACCCACGCACCTACTTTCCGCCAGAGGTATATTAGGTGCCAACGTGACAGATGGCGAGTCCATCGCCGTTACTCCAGCACGACTATACATACGCCTTTGAATTTCTTCTCAGACGTATGCAGGTTTCCTGTCGATGTTTTCTTCACCGTAAAGCTCATGGTGTGACTAATCACTGTACTTAAGTTCAGAAAAACTCTTTGGTACAGTCGGGATTCGAACTTGCTACCTTTGCGTCGCAGGCGAACTGCTCGAACCACTCGGCCACCACGGCTCTTATTATTATATATTTACATTAAAAACTTATTTCAGATGGCAACTCCAGATTCCCTAGTGCTTATTGATGAGCTAGGAAGAGGAACTTCTACATACGAAGGGTGCGGTATCGCGTGGGCCATTGCGGAGTGAGCTTATTTTGTTTTCATTGTTTTTTTAAACCTCTATGGTAGCAGACAAATAAAAACAAAGACAACACTTACATTTTTTACCAGTTCCAAACTAAACAAAGCTTGTATTGTGGTATCCAGACAAAGATATATATATATATATATATATTTAATTTAATTATTATAATTCCACCAAATCACATGCTTAAAAATATTGTATGTTCTGCCAAACTGTTTGCCAGTTTGTCGGCAGTTTTTATATAAATGCATTAATAGAACGGTACTTAAATAAACGTGTACAAGCATGCATGTTCATCACACAAATTCGTGTGAACCATCGAGCTCCACTATCTCAGCTGTGCCCACTAAACCAAAATGTTGACAGTGACTGTAATCGGTGCGCATATCAGAAATTGTAGTCCTAGCACACACCTAGTCAAGCCTTAATATGTGTGCTGTTGGCATAACTTAAATAAATAAAAAAAGAAAAATAAACCAGCCGTGCGTCATACCAGGGAGCTGGCGAGCAAGAGCAAGTGCTTCTGCCTGTTCGCGACTCACTACCACGAGCTGACGCGGCTGGCGGGCCTGCGGGCGGGCGTGGCCAACAAGCACGTGGCGGCGGGCGTCGAGGGCGGGCGGCTGCTGCTGGCGCACCGCGTGAGGCCCGGGCCTGCCGCGCGCTCGCTGGGCCTGCACGTGGCGCGCCTGGCGGACCTGCCCGCCCCCGTGCTGCAGGTCGCTCACACAACCCCTCCCACACATATACACTGCCTCACTGCCCTTATCGTCACGTTGGCACCCTGATGACCGCCTGCCCCCGTGCTGCAGGTCGCTCACACAACCCCTCCCACACATATACACTGCCTCACTGCCCTTGTACTCACGTTGGCAGCCTCATATGCGCCTGGCGCCGAGCTGCGGGTCGCTGACATAAACCCTCGCACACATACGCTACTTCACTGCCCTTGTCGTCACGTTGGCACCCTGATATGCGACTGGCACAACGTCGCTGATTAACCTTCTCACAATGTTCAATGGGCGAGGTACTGGCGGATTACTGTACTCGAACAGGATTGCTAAAATCCATAGATCATTATGCATTTTTTCAATAATATTATTACTTTATTGCACCTTTACCCAATAATATCTTATAATATCCTCACGCCATCCCACAAGGGACCCCGAAGGGGTAGGCAGAGGTGTATAGGTAGTACCCACACACCCACTTTCCGCCAGAGATATATGTTAGGTGCCAACGTGACAGATGGCGAGTCCGTCGCCGTTACTCAAGCACGACTATACATACTGTGGTGTGACTAATCCTTTACAATAATATTATTCATGTATTTTCTCCAATTCCAGTACGCTGAAGCGAAACAAGTTGAACTTGAAACAAACCTGTTTGAAGTGGAAGTTTCAATGGAACCGGAGGAAACGTCGGAAGGTCAGAAACTAATCGTCGATTTTCTAAGAAAATGTAAGGAAATCCAGGATTCCCAAATTTCCAACGACATAATGATAAACCAAATATCCGAATTGAAGCTACAATTATTGGAGCAAAACAACAAATATGTAAAAGCCATAATGGCTTGAAGATTCCAACAAATAAATATGGTTGTATTTTATCAAGCTTATCATTTGATATTAATTTAAATAACCTGCGTCTTGCCTCGTTGCATGTTTCAAATACATATTTTGCCAAGTCACCGTCACATGCCGATTTAATCTACCTGAGCGCGCATGAGAATAGGCTGGGTAACTTTAGTGATCATTTGGATTCTGAAAATTGTTATAGTAAAATAGCCTGAATTGAATCCATGCCATCAAGTTTCATTACTCACCAAAGAGTACACTATATCAAAAATGTTTCGAGAATAAATAACCTTATCGCTTTGTCCGCTGTATTATTTGACATTTCAGATAGCATTTAACGATATAGCGACGGTGGTAACGTACCCAAAATGGACGAGCACAATTTGTTTGTAATCTGGGTGTCGTTACTATGTATTAGGAGTATGCGAAATCGTTGCCTAAATAGGGAACTAAAGGTAACGGGACTTCCGTTACCTTTAGTATTCTGTACAACCTCTAATGAAATTCAGATTTCCCAATCTTACTTCATACGTATTTGTTTTCACGAGTTTCGTCGACAGTCGACGAAATTCGGGAAGCGTGTTTTTACTTCAACTGCACAAAGCAGATTTTGTCTATAGTCTTACAAAATGTTCAGTCAGATTTCTAGCCAACCTTCGTAGCAGTCGAATTATTCATCATTCACCTCTAATAAAGAACTTTATTTTTGGTAGTTAGCTTATGAAACTCGAAGGGTGAATTTATTGAGTAATGCCTAAAAGGTCAGCGAGTATAGTGCCATCCACAAAGCCGCGCCCTTCTTTATTCTTCCTTATAGTTTAAGTGTGCAACCTTTCACTAATGTTTGAGTATTATCGGTGCACACTGATTACCTATGAGTGCACACGCACACTATAATTAATTGTCCGGTCATACTCCCCGCATCCAGCAACCCCCTCGACTAGAAATTCGTCTTCGTGGATGGCGCTATCTATAATTTAAATTAAAGAGATAATGACAGAAGTAATAACCAAAGTATTTTACGTATATAATTTTAATAATATTAAAATTATATACGTAAAATGGTATGGCTGGTAGATCAACTTAGGTGATACGTTCTAGAATTTTAGATAATGTTATGTCCAGTTTATTTTCTTTTAAGATCCACTTCATTATTTGTGATTTCGCCAAGTCACTTATATTCCAAACCGGATTATCCTGATATGGAAGAATATAATAATATTTTGGTTTCGCCAATCGTCACCTGCGACTCGTTGGATTAAAACAATAATGTATAGAACTGGTTATTCTGTTTTATTTAAATAAGGTCACCAAAGAAAACATTAAGTAATTTAACATTTGTTTTATTAATAACTTTACAACAATAATTACCTATGAAAACAAAATTTGAATCTTGACTTTAAATACTATATTATTTTCTCACCAATATTTTCAAGGCATTTGAACTTTCATACAAAGCTTAATGATATGACAGGTTTCATGATTATTATTGGCTAAAGTCGTAATCTCATTATCTTAATGCCAAGTGTTTATTGCCTGCCGATTTGACGTACGTATTACATTTAATTACAGTTTCAAAGAAACATATTCGGAATTCAAATTTATTGACATCTTTTCATTCAGACTACTTTCTAGACACATCGAATTACTGGATTCTTTACGCTTGATTAAACTTCGCCTAAGAATCCAGAATGAAGTGGTGAATTTCTATATTAAAAGTAATTTATTTATACTTGAAGGACAATGTATTATTGCAAAATGATATTAAATAATGTTATCTTGACTGAGTGCTATGAAATGAAAGTAATATTGTAATTCAATGAAGTTAGGAATGTGCAAGTGCAAAATGAATATTAAGTTAAATTTGCAGCTATAGAAAAATATTATTTCTTGTCAACAGTAAAACATGTTTTTGTTGATATCATTTAATGTTTGCTATGAGCGGTCTGCTTGAATGTTTTCCAGAAATTAATGATGAATTCACAATATGATCCATTGATAAAACTCTTTGCATAGACTGCAAACTGTAATAAGATTTATTTGCATAGACCAAGTTTTATTATGTACACCTTCATTTGTTGGTGGGACGAAGTTATAAGCTTAAGTATTTACATTATATTATATATAAAAATGTCATTAGAATTTTAAAGGATTAGTAATTTAAAATCATTTTATATCAGTCTACGAGAAACGCCTGTTCGTCAAACTCACGGTCGGCCATAGTCGGTTGGCCGTCGCTTTAATTTTACGTTTTATTATAGTAAAAAATCACAGGAAAAGCGGAGCGTGGTTTCAGCACGCGTCAGGGCCGCTCGGTGAAGTGACTAGTATCGAGCACGTAGCGAGCTCCCTTCACGAGAAGTATAGTCGCACTGCATTTTGGAACGTCCTGCGGCACATTGGGCATTTGTCTGTCGAGAGAGCGCACTTCGCACAAGCAACCACGTGGCCACACGGGACGAAACACACGTTGCGCTCTTCCACGAAACATATTTTACATAATTTTGAATCTTCTACCAAATTCTCCTCTTTTTCTGGTTTTGTACTCGTTTTTTCTTCAGGCGAAGACGGCTCTGGTGCAGGCTCCTCTTTGGGGGCTCCTATTGAACATGCCTCAGACTTAACTTTTTGTACATATTCTCTGCCCTTCACAAGCTGAACAAAAGCACATCGGTCGAACCAGCGTGCGTGCTGTTCCCAGGGCACATCATCGTTCTCCCAATCTTTAAGGCCCCCATCGCAATAGAAACATTTCGTTTTATCGCCTTTGCCAGTATAGAAGAAACCAGCCTCAGCCAACTCCTCAGGCTTTTGTCGCATGGAGCGTGGCCAATCTTGAAAGCTGCGTAGCCGCGCGGAATTGGAGGAGTAGCGCGGGTGCATAGGCCCCGCCATGCGCGCCGGCTCCAACGCGGGGATCGAGCGCGCACCGCACTCGTCGCGCCCCGAGCTGCCCGCCGCCGCGCATCCCAGCCCCAACCCCAGTGGGCTACCCAGCTTCCTCAGGAATGGGCACTGTGGAGCCCATCGTTGGTGGTCCCTCGCGGGGTCATCGCCCTCCACCCATTGCATTATCTCCACCTTACAGAAAGCGCACCGGACCTCGTCTCCGCGACCGAGATAGTAAAATCCGTTTTTTGCTAGCAGTTCAGGCGACAGAAACGACACTGGCCACTTTTTGTAACTTTTTATTCGTTCTTCTTCGCGTTGCATGTCAGGCGCATCCGAAGAGAATGTAAACGTGGGGTTGTCTGTATTATCTAATGATGAGGACGGGGGCGTAGTTGGTGATGATGAAAGTGAGCTGGACGTTGATTCACAGCTTGTTGTCAACAGGAGAGGCCGTTTCTTGGCCTCGCGCGGTGCGCTCTTGAAAATTCCCAAAGACGAGGCAGTGCCGCCAGTTGCCACTGTAAAGAAAGAAAAAGGTATCATATAAGATATGAGATTCATCATTTTGACTTCATAAACTGCTGAATCTTGGCAATAAATCATAATTCTGTTCATTGGATCACCAAGAAACATCTCTTTAAAGGATAAACACGTAAGTACAAGGAACCAGTTGGCGAGAGAGCATTCAAAAACAGTTTCACATAACAACAAGTTCGCGGCTGGCGGCTGGCTGCGTCATCGACATTCCATTCCCGCAACCTCCCCGCGCCTCACCCGAGCCCGAGCATTCAGTGCGCATGCACTCAGATACCATAATCAATTTATTTAACCTTCACTAACATTTTACAGTAGTCACAAGCTAAAGAGGAATAATATTTAAAGTTTACACAACCCCAAATATACTTGTTAGACAAAATTTTTTTACAGACAAAAAATAATGTAGGCAAATTTGTAAATAATATTTACAATAATTATTTCTTGTTTACACTATAATACTACTCGGTATTTTCTACACAATTCGGGTTTCTTCACTCCTTAAGTACTCAGCCTGCAATTATTATTCTCTATTGCCAGTCATATGATAGTCACGGTATCTTCTTTCTCAATGATAAGGATAAAGTAAGCTATAAAAGTTACTTTATTAAAGTACTCATGTACTTCATTTGAGCTTAAATAAATTTACTCCTTGGAACAAAATGTCGGGCCTACTAAAAAGAGGGCTAATGGCCGCGAACAGTACACGGATCGATATTTACCATTTCTGTTACGGTCGACTAATATTGGCATTTTGCCTATATATTTATCACACTGAGCCGTTTCACGTAACACTGCAGACGCACATTTCAAATAACAATGCACTAGATACTTGAAAAAATATAATTTGGTTAAAAGTTACGGATTGTCATGTCGTTTGTCCGGACTCGACCATCGTTGGCGCTCGTACTCGCTTGTTGTGCCACTCGGGGCGATATCGCGCTGAAATAACTACCCCAACTACGCATGCGTACGCAGTTTAAAGAGGGTTCAAAATGCTCTAAGTGGGGTGCACGACAAACAGCTGTGACGAGGCCTTGAATATAACTGTTATTATTATCTTTTCACATGGTTAGCAGACTGCCGATATAAACCCTGGGAATAACTGATATTGGAATAATTGTACCCAATATCTTTTCATAAGGGTAGCAGACTGCTGATATAAACCCTTATACAACTACTACAACGCTTATTCCCAAGGGAATAACTTCTGATATCGGAATAAGTGTACCCATAAGCTCAATTATTAAGCTGAAATATAATCATTCTGATCATTTTAGTAAACTAGTGTATTTTTTACTACCACGTGCAGCTCGAAGTGTTAAATAAAGTACAGGACCACCGTGGTATGCCTACGTGGCGTATCTCAGCTTAATATAAGATAAATGAGGGAGGAGTGCGAAGGCACGATGCGGGAGAGATGCAGTGTAGTTCTCAATCAGGCAAGCGTCTGGAGCGATGTTGCCACACCGTTCACCGCCCGACCGGATTTCATTCATATTTGAGACGCGACGTTGCCGTCTTCAGCGGAAACCGCGACCACACAGCGTAAAAAAGGGCCTCTGGAATGTGGACGTAGTTTACCGCTGGGCGGGTCTAATACCGAAATAAAAAAATACAAAAGTGCTTGTTTGGAATGCGGACACGTACTTGAGTAGTAAGTACGTGTACAAAAGTAAGAAAAGTTAGCCTGCCTTACCTTTATAGCCCCTAATCAATATCAATGGAAAATTCTGAATTATAACATGTATAGTACAATTAGTAGGTAGTAGAGGTATACATTTATATTATTGCGAAGTTGGAAAGGTCGGGTAGCCAATTAAATAGGGTAGGGAACTTCATTGAGTCGTTAAGAATGAAACTTTACAAAAGGTATATATTATATGAAAGTACTTGGTCAGACCCCGCAAAGAGCAAATGAAATTCAGCATTGTGCTATAAGAGAGCGGTGAGAGGCGGCGCCCGAAGCGAGCGTGGGGAAGGGGACGGGGCTGCGTTCTCATGCCTATGGGTGGTCGCCGCTCGGCTTTCGAATTCCAATGCCTCGGCTGTAGCGCCTACGCGGTAGACTGCGATCCACTTAGCTACACCACTAAATGCATACGCCTATGGGATTCACTTCATCTCAACTATGTATTAGGTTCTTCCCATAGGTAAGTTTTCTTACCCATACATCGTACTTGGAATTCCTATGCATTATCTTCCACAGCCGAACGACAACAAAACAATGAATATGGATGACGTACTGTAGTAAAAAATATGAATGAATGAATGAATTTAATGCTTGTTTCTATAGTTTAAACAAACCTTACGCTTCATAAAAGTTGAATAAACAAACTAAAGGATAGCAGCCCGGAAATGGTGTCAGCGGAAGTGTACGTCCGCCAGATGGAGCACATTTATACCAGAGAACATATTGTTGAATGGAAAACAAACTTTTATTTGACTGCAGCACCTACCTCTGATATTTATGTAATGTAACGTAGTCAAGTACATACGTCACCGCTTCATATGGAATTGTTTTTACGAAAGTCGTGAATTATCATATTAATTTTATTCCTCTCTGTGAACATCTAACATGGAGCAGTCACAATATAACGAGTCTGCATATACTTGTCTGCATCACACCGATGTTTCACTCATAGATGTGAAGCCAGGTTTATATTGTACTACCCTCTGTGTGCTTAACCTATCTAAGTACACGATATGAGTAAACAAAACAAATATGTTTAACAGTGAAGAAGTACATAGCTATCAACGATTGGGAATATTCCATTAGAAAATGAAAAGTACAAAATTAGTTTAGTTAAGAACTGTATTACTGTATCCATCAATAGATGGCGCTAGTTGTTTAAACTTAAGCTATCTTATAGAATTATGAAATATATTTTTCTTTCATGATGTTATTCTTGGACTTGAAAATTGCCAGTTAAAAGCTAGAATATAACTTTAAATGCTAGTAATAAAGATAGCCAAATATGGTTAATGCAACCATTTATTGTCCTAATACCAAAACTTATTCAATAAACACAAACAATAAAGGCTATAAACTATATAATAAATGGTTACTTATCTCTAAGCTATATTTAATGTAGGTTGGCATATAACCTAACTTTAGTATAAAAATATACTAACCACATGGAAAAGGTAAGTATGAAATTTAAAACTATACTGAAATCACGAGTCTACCTAAACATTGCCAAATCAAAGGTTACTCAACAATACACAAGCTAGAGGCTCCACTGGGTATCTGTAAGCCAAGGCCAAATTAACAACTACTATAAGCAGAACAAAAAGATAATAGACATGCAGGAACTTTAAACACATTGTATTTGACAGCATTAAATAATTAACAATACATGTCAACCTACCCTCATTTTACAATTAAAAGTATTTACAAGGAAAATGGTAATGTGAGTGATTAGTTATCATAATGATGATAAAACATTTCGTTTCTTAGAATTGGGCACTGCTCATAATCATGATGATAATACAAACAAGTGCTTTAATAAAGTATGTTCTTAACATAATATTTTTATATTACTTAAATGGGTTTGTTTTCTTACAAACTATAAAAGTATTTTATATGACAGAATATAAAAAACTTATATACTTAGGTACTTTGTATGTAAGGTGGTACAGACACAAAGAAATGACTCAAATTTGAAATTCTAAGTATAATGGAAATATATATTTTAATTAATTCAAGAATAGGTAGACTAATTATATGTCAATTAATTTTGGAATTGTATCCGTATCCACTGTAGTGAAAATTATTAGTTTTATAATATCAAGTATAGATGATGACGCTAATTGTATGCCACATCAGAGGAAGTTGGTATTTTATACCTTGTATTTGGGGTTTGTTTTTCAATGTTAACTAATCATATGTATATTATGAGCTAAATTACAGTCAAGAGTAACCTTTAAAATCATATTCCTTTAGAGACATTCAATAAACTTGTGTGTTTAAAATAGTACCCAAATTAATACCTATTTTCAGATAATATTTAGTGGGTCAAAAACAAACTACCTAACTGTATATTCTACTTAAATTCTTAAACAACAATTATAGTATGTAAGTACATGTGTTAAAAAAAATATAAAAAATACCAAATTTGTAACACAGAATAAATATAAAAAACATAATTTTTACAACATTAAGCTTGTGCTATTACCCTATAACCTCCAAACAAGAAATATAATTGTATGTACTTATTTAATATACATTAGAATGATATGGGTAAAATAACTACTACAATATTCTATATATAAGTTCCCAATACGGTTAATTAACACGCAACTAATACCTACGTAGCGTTGTCCTCATTTTCAATCAGAAACATATGGTTGAGAAAAGGTTATGTAAGAAAAAATTTATTAAAATTACCTATTGTTGAATCCATTTGTAATCCAAGTTTGCGTCTAAGCAGCCACGAGAAGCAATTTAACCACATTAATTGCTTTGCGTGTTTTATTGTCCACACTAATCACTATCACTTGTCTTGAATTGAACTTGCAGCTCAATAACCAAAATCAAAACACAACCACCTCATGTGAGCGCGAAACTCGCAACTAACGTAACGAATGAACGAATGAAGGAAATGAACGAAGCGAACTGATTGTGACGCGGCGACGACGACCGACACGTGACGTCCACCAAACCAAGTCTGAAGTCTGACTACACTATACCACAGAATACTATCTCACTCACACACAGATATGCATCCACCGATATACACACTGTCATGCATCGCCGAAATATTTTTGCCTAGCTTTTCTTACCGGTCGGGGCGGCGTTTGTATTCTCAGAGCACTCTGTGGTGGTAAGCATTCGGTATAAACCTAGCCGGAATCTGAATTAATAATTACTCGAGGGGGTTTATGCTATTAAAACTATGAGACATGAGTGGAGCGGGTGTGGCTAACTCGTAACCAAGCAGTTAGGTACATATTCTGTACTTTGCCCTCGCTCCCGCTCGTTAGGCAAGTTCGTTTTATGCTTTTCTTTTTCCCTTCTTTCACATTTATTTTTATTCTTCTATATGTAGGTACCTAGGCTAATCTGTACATTTAGTGCTAACAAAGTTATGGAAACTCCCAACAGTGACGCTCAAAGATTTTAACGACTGTAAATATGGGAGTCGGGTTCTATGGTGCAAAATAAGGGCAAATAGCTAGGACGCCTAAAACGTTTGTTAAAAAGTAAGTCCATACCATCTATTAATAAATAAATCACTTCTACAAATAACTAAATTGTACCTACTTTAATTATACCTGGTTTGTAAACGGGGCTTGTAAACATTATGACTTGCTCGGATGGAACTAGGATGTCAGAATAGATGTTTAAATATCTACAGGACGTGGATACTAGCTCTTGCACCGTACTATAGTTATCTTCTCTTTGATCAGGCATATATTATATAGACAAAAATTACATAAAACTATCGAGAAGTTAAATGTCAAAGAAGCATAAGTACCTACAGCATCGCCCACATTGTTCACATTGGTTGTCTAATGGTAGCAAAGCAATTGTCAATCCAATTATTGTAGGTAGGTAGGTACCGAACCAATTGCGACGTTTGTATGCAGATGAAACCTTTAATAGTACCTACTTAAACTATTAACAAAAAAACCGAGGTTGGTAAATACTAGAGCTACCTATAATATGAATTCAGTCTTCGAATCCGCGGAATATAACTATTGCGTAAGATAAAAAATTCCATTTATATTTCACTCACCATTAGTACCCTCTACACTGATGTCTGCGGCAGATGTAATAGGGTTATTAATTTTCACAATATTTTCCGAATTGTCGTTTTCCGTCATAATATTTAAATTTAAATGGTGCACTTCTGATAATTTCAAAAATGTATCATGTTTACAAAAAAACGCACTGAATTTTTATTTGAAGTTTTCACAAAAATGTTTTTATAGATTGACATTGCAGTTATCACAGATAAGTTAAATTGCGATTAAATATTGATTAAAACCTTCACAGCGATCCCAAGCAAACTATGTGTAAGATGTGTATTAATGTGTCAACTCGCGAGCACTGCCGATGTGGCTTCAATGCAACAGCTAGACTTGGCTGAGATATGACGATAAACAACGTTACGTAAATAATGCGTAACGTAATGCAATCTTTTAGACGTAGGTAGATGCATCTAGGTAGGGAAACACACCGCTATAATCAGCTATAATAAGTGTTGTTTTGGCGGAAAGGTATTAGATTCGTGCCGACTAAACCGACAAACAGAGACATCTGTTTGTTTAAACGCTCTAATTTAAGGAACTAATAGGTAGGTACTAAGCCAAGTTGATAAAATATTTTTACATTAGATACTTGGGTACCTTGAGTAGTCTCAAGAGAGCGTAAAATCAAATTTATTACAGACTAGCTGTGCCCGCGACTTCGTTGGCGTGGCTTTTTTATCTTTCGTAAAATGTTTTTTTTTTTTTTGAGTTTGGCTTTGACCGTTATTGCGCAGAAATCAGAAATTGGGTATCAACGGGCAATTAGCGGGATGCGGGGCGGGTGTGTAGGCGCACGCGGTGCTCTGATTGGCGCTCCAGTCGTTCCCTGCCTCCCGCACCGATACGACGTACCGCGCACTCCTGTTGTACAATCACATTCACAAGTGAATTGCTATTTTCGTTAATTGTTTATTGTTGTCGATTGTTATTATTTGTTGAGTTTGTTTGTTTACGTTTGTCAGTTAAGTTTTTTTTTTGTTAAATATTAAAAAGTGATTTGAAAATGCGTAAAAAAAACATTGTTTTAAAAAGGCAAGCACGGAAAATGATATATGACGTGAATTGCTTTTAAAGAAAGAAGCTGACGAATGTATCGATTCATTGAAGCAAATTCGAAGTCAGATTGAGGAAGTTGCTACTTTACTCAGTCAGTCGGAGAATAACCAAACTATACAGACTATGCAGGTAATGAAAACGGAAACTGTTTCTAAATTAAATTGTGTAGTCAGTAAATTAGCTCAAATTCAAAAGCGGACATCGGAGGCCACTAAGACTTCAATTGGCACTGTAAAAAATATCGCAAGTCAAGCCAAGAGTTCTGATTTGCTAATTACTTTCAGAACACCTGGAAAAAAACGTCCCAGAGCTGTATGTATACACAATTATTGTGTGCGTGACATGTACCCATGCGCAGTAATCCCCTCCACCCGAAGGTCAAAGCCAAACTCTCGTCGCGCGATCTGTACTTTACAATAATTTTTCCCTAAGAGGTCATGTCGTTCAACTGTTCTAATTAGTATTATTACTGAGCTATACACTTAGGTATGCACAACTAGGTACTAATTAAAAGGCAGCTTTGTTGTTGAACAGGTAGTGTCATTCTTGAGTAATTTAGAGGTAAATTGTAAGTTGCGGTAATTAGGTACTTAAGTATGTAACATACTCAAGAACATACATACTCATACATACAAAGAATAGTATTTAATTATATATTATTTCTACCTATGTATCTATACATATAATTGAAGTGTCTGTTTGTAATATTGAAATAACCGCTTTTTACTAAATGCATATGGATGTATACACGGTACATACACCAAAATATATATTTTTTACAATTTTTGTCTGTCTGTCTGTTTGTTCCGGCTTATCTCTGAAACGGCTGGACCGATTTTGACGGGACTTTCACTGGCGGATATCTGATATAAAAAGGAGTAACTTAGGTTACTCTTATTATAGAAACTGAACAATTTTTTTTGTTAAATTCCATGCCGACGAAGTCGCGGGCACAGCTAGTAGTAACTATAATATGCTAGATGCCAATCGGTATGTAACCTGCTCTATGAACTCAAACCAAAAGTATAAGCTCTGTAACAAATATCAGCTGACAGAATGATACCTACGTATACATACGTTCCATAGATTTTTTTGGTAGAGCAGATGCTAATATCCAGACATCAGGATGCAATGATGAAGGTGGTAGAAAAAATGGATGTTTGGCGGGAGGCAGGTGCGTGCGCAGCTTGCTCGTGCGCGGGCGGTGACAGCTGCCGCACCACGTGCTCGACAGCTGTCGCCCTTATGGAACCTGGGCCCCCGTAATATTCAATTGACCCAAAAACACGACCTTATTTCACTTATCTCTGTACAATTGAGTGAAATCGTTCATACGGATCAAATCTAATATCGTGTACCTAAAAAAGATTTTTATTAAATCGGAGAACATATTGTATTGAAACACTGATGAATGTGGACGAAGGATGACTCTTTCGTCCACACTTTTTCTTGACACTTTTGTCAAGAAAAGTTTTTTAGTAAACCAGTGACCATGTATTTAGACGGTGATGAATGTGGATGAATCGAAAGAGGTATGTAAGCCTAGAGAGAGCTAGCGTCTACCCCGTGAGGGACTCGACTCATGATATGAATGTATGTAAAACGATTTTGTTATAGTAAGAATGTGAATTCTTCAATGCAGAAGGTATTGTGAAAGGTAGGTGGTAGTATGTCCGACCAAGCGCATAGTGGGTTATATAGTTATAGAGGTACCATTGCGCGACAGACGCATGATGGTAATGTATGCATATATTTTAATGAATGAACTCAGATCCATGAGAGCGGTGCCTGCGGCGGGTACTTCGTGACTTAACAATGTACAAAGACTATGTTCAGGATGCCAGTGAATGATTCCTATGCATATTTAAATGCCTACTTAAGCATTCAACAGTAGCAAAATTTAGTTAATTGATTCTGTAGTGCAACGATTGAAAATCAAACATTTCTTGAGAAAAAATAATTATCTACCTACCTATTTTAGAATATAAAGGAAATTATAGTAATACAAAAAACTCTTCTTTCATTTCTGCATTCCTGTGCAAGTCGAATTAGATAACGTCCTTATAAAATATTTTATAGTAGAAAGAATTCAATGGAAATTGCGTCGTACTCTCTAATTTATTTTCGCTGCACGGAATCTCATATCATTCTATAATAATATATATATATATATCCTCACGCCTTCCCACAAGGGTCCCCGAAGGGGTAGGCAGAGGTGTATAGGTAATACCCACACACCCACTTTCCGCCAGAGGAATAATCTGACCTGATATAATAATAGCCCAGGGTCATCCGTCCTGTCCGTGAAGCTTAAGGTCGTAGGTTCAATTCCGCCGAGGGCAAATATTTGTGAAACTTACACGTACTTTGATTAGATGGACTTTAGTCCTTTAGGTTCTATAGTACAAAGCTTTGCATTTGCGAGTAAATTTATGTGGAATGCATCAAAAGTACTTTTATTTTTATTGGTAGAAATTTATTTTGTTATATTGATAGGAATAATAAAATAAATCATAAATAATAATATTTATTATATTATTATTTATGATAGGAATAATCGTGTCCTGACCCGCCGAATCGACGGTCGTAATGTTCGGATATTATTGTAAATTTTAAACCGATCGGGTTGAGACTGCATGCATAAAGCTAGCAGCAACTCTCATACAAACACACACACATCCAAAATAAATAAAAAACTACTGCGCAGTCACTATCCCACGCGGACGAAGTCGCGGGCACAGCTAGGTATTGTATGTGTCCCATCTGCGTGTATCGTCTTTGCGCGCAGGCGGACTTGAAGCAGCCGCGGCCCAATCGGAGCTCGCGGTGTGGTATGCGGTCTGCTTTTCCCAGAACTCCTCCGCACCGCAGCCGCGGGACGGGATCACTTGCACGACTACATAGGTACCTACTTGAACGCTCACCAACTTTACTTTGACATCGAAATTCCTTAGAAAACGTTCAACTTGTTTCACTTTGGAATTTTGTTCCAAAGTGAAACGAGTTGGGAAATTTAAAACTTTGACAAACTTTTGGGTAAGAACATAACGACTCACTTACCTTCGCATTTTTGGTAGAAACTTATGTAGGTAGTTTAATATCAAAAAACTCCTAAAATGTAAGGGACGTGTAAGCGATCTTTATATGAACTAATGCATTAGAGCGCTTACGTTATTTGATTAAGTCTCCTTATATTTGATTCCCAGTCACTTAAAGAAATTGATAAATTACATGCCTTATAATGGGCGATTGGGCCATAGGCATCGTTCCAGATCTCGTCAAATTTAAATTAGTTGGTGTAAGTTAGTTTATTTTCAAAGTATTCGTAATTTGAAATAGAATTGAAGACTACATCAGGTTCCAGCCGCGTATCACATCGATCTATTCACTATTAAATTGGAAAATGTTACGAAAACGTACTACAATGGGTGTTTCAACAATGTATCATTTTTTTCCTATCCAAATCCGTTACATTCCATTCCCTGAAGCCGCGAGTTGGGCACGGAGCTATCTCGCCGAGATTTCGAAATTCCAAGAAAGGTAGAGCCTTATAAATTATCACAAAAGCGCCGACGCGGCCCTGCAGCCAGAGCTTTTTTTATACCACAGGTAGACTGGCGCTAAGAAGGCGAAGGAATTTATAGCGCGGCGCTTTGCTCTTGATACTTGAACATTAATCATTTTTATAAAATTTGTATGCTTGCAGTTATAAACATCGTTAGACTGTCCATTATATAAGCACTGTTTTGTTCTAGTAAATAAGATATTTTAATTTTTGTTGTTTTTTTTATTGGTATCCGACGTAATATACCAAATTATTTCTTACTAAGGTAAAGTTTATATATCATACGTACTTCTTAGCAGTTATAGCACTAACTGGTGAGGTAAAATGTATAAAAAGGATATAAATAATCTAAAAAAAATCCTAACACTTACAAAAGCATCAAGACACTTTTGACCAGTTTCAAAATTGTATCGCCATATAAAAATGTGCGTGGAGCACTGCACGCATGCAACACGTTTCTTGGAAGATAGCACTGTTGAAACTGCCCAAGCATTCTTAGACTCAAGCCTGAAGGACGGGCTCACTAATAATAGCATCCATTGTGCGATGGCGCTCGACCCGGTCCAAACACAGCCTCCAGCAAGCTGTAGTTTCCATTTGAAAAATAAATTAGCATTTAAACCTTTGCATGGCAACAAGGGCCGTACCACGACGCGCTGTTGCTAGTACAAGAGTAAGGAGCGAAAGAGACAGATTTGTAGACGTCTTATGCATCTGACGCTTAAAATTTATTGAATTACTAGCCGTCCCGCCCCGCTTTGCTTGGGTGTAAAAGTTCAAATGTGGAATACGAAAGCAGCGCCGCCTACGAGTTCCAATTTTCCTGTGGTAAAACTGGAGCTTTTCAAGCTAGGCGTCTAGCAATATTGCAAACATTCGATAAAGAAAGTTGAAAACTGCATTCAATTCGTGGAGTAGTTTTTTGTTATGTGTATGCAATGCAGACAGACAAAATTAATTTGGCTTCTTTTGGTGTAATAAAGACCCTTATATTCCTTTTTCATTACTATGTCCAATAAAGGAATCGGCCTAAATATTACAATTTTATTATAAAATTATGTTTATTATAGGTGATTGCAATAACATGTCCTGGTAGGGACTTTTGTCGAAATGGTTTGGTTTGGTTTAAATAAAAAAAAAATATGTATACTATATTTTAGCACCTACATGGCTTATATGCCGAAGTAACCTAGTTCTAGTTGTAGTACTGATGTAAACTGTCGAAACATCTATAAAACATCTGCTAGACATTAATGTACATCGCAAACAACCATGCAACAACGGCTCTTTGGAGAGGTCGTAGCATTGAAATATGTCTTCTATATGTGTAGGGAGTTGGTTGGAATTCCATTATCTTCTGTTCAAAACGGATGGTGGTATTATGGTATTTGGGGCACGCGGAGCTGACTCAACACTGATCTAGTCCCTTCCCTAGCTTCGAAGTAGTTTCGATAATATAGTATAAGAACGGATGTGATTTATCAGTTCCTAGAGTTATTCCTCAGCAGTTTCAATAATAACTGATTAGTAATATCCGATTGTTAAAATACAATTTTGGTTGACGCACCCCTTTCCTTTGATTGGTAGATATGTCGTAGTTTTGAAATATTATGTTGAAGAAATAATACCTATAATTCCATCATCAATAACTAGAAGTGTCTAGCTAAATTGAAAATAATGTATTCCCGTCCTTTTACAGACCACGTACTGTATCTACCTATAGCGAGCTCAGGCTAAGCTTATTACTACCGGGATTTTCTTTTCTAGCAACTTTTCTTGCTATACACATACTTGTTTATTCGAAGGGAATCGGACCATAGAGTACTTACATTCTACCTTATTTTACTTATATTTATACCTACGTAGTAAGTACATACATATAACAATTTTTATTATGACATAAAAAAAATTAACAATCGTGTAGGTACTTCTTAGAAGTATAGAAAGTATAGAAGTACAGCACAATGTACTCAGTAGTTAATTACTCATTGGACCACCCTATTACCGTACCTACTCTAGACTAACTTTTCCAAGCTGTCTTCATGTCTTCTTCTCGAATTGTATTCACAGAACGTAGACGTCAAAACAGGGAAACGAAATATAGGTACTTAAACTTATTTAACTAGTTTATTAAAGTTAAGCTATGTAGGTACTTTGTAAAATATATTTCCTCATATCCTCACGCCTTCCCACAAGGGTCCCCGAAGGGGTAGGCAGAGGTGTGTAGGTAATTCCCACACACCCACTTTCCGCCAGAGGTATATCAGGTGCAAACGTGACAGATGGCGAGTCCATCGCCGTTACTCGAGCACGACTATACATACGCCTTTGAATTTCTTCTCAGACGTATGCAGGTTTCCTCTCGATGTTTTCCTTCACCGTAAAGCTCGTGGTGTGACTAATCACTGTACTTAAGTTCAGAAAAACTCATTGATACAGTCGGGATTCGAACTTGCGATCTTTGTGTCGCAGGCAACTGCTCGAAACACTCGGCCACCACGGCTCATATATTTCGTTGTATATAATTATTTTGTTTTAGACCAACGAGGTCTAGGATAATAAAAAATAAAACAGCATTTTGTCTTTTATTTTTATTATGTTCGAATAGGTACTCGCTATTCGAAAGTTGCGTGGTATTCTCTCACCACAGCCCTTACCCGCATCAACTCAAGATTTATCGAATGTAACTTTTTTCCCCTGTTTATTGTCTGCAAATGTGGTTTTCTTCCAATTACGAGCAAAAAAAGGTCTCCTGTGTTTTTAAAGTGTAAAATGCGAGGCGTTATTTTCATCATATAATATGCATTTAGGAGGGCATACACTTGTTAAATCCAACGTCCTTAGAAACAAATGACAATTCCACTTCGGTATTACGTGCCTGAAACGGCATCCACTAGCCGTAGATTTTTTATACTTATTCTTCGTTCTGTTTTATTTATATTGTTCACTGTTACACGATGTACTTCCCCAGATGCGGGCCTTACTAACTCCTGGGCCTTTTACACTGGCAAATTGAGCCCTATTACCTGGTATAATAGGACGTAAATACAGTTACGTTCCCAACCCACGTATGTATGCCGTTTCTCCATCTTGCAATGAGCCTTCACAGACGCTTCTTCTAGTAAACAGAGAATATCAGATCAGCCGTCCCAAACACATGACATGACGCACTTATGCAGATAGTCCCTCCCTAGTAGATGCATTATTATAAGTATAAATACTTCTTACTGTTTTAGTAATTTTAAGCATGCTGTGTTACCCTTTAAGTAATTGGGAATTTAAGTTTCGATGTCTCTATTTCTATTGTAATATATCCTCACGCCTTCCCACAAGGGTCCCCGAAGGGGTAGGCAGAGGTGTATAGGTAATACCCACACACCCACTTTCCGCCAGAGGTATATTAGGTGCCAACGTGATAGATGGCGAGTCCATCGCCGTTACTCAGGCACGGCTATACATACGCCTTTGAATTTCTTCTCAGACGTATGCAGGTTACCTCTCGATGTTTTCCTTCACCGTAAAGCGTGACTAATCACTGTACTTAAGTTCAGAAAAACTCATTGGTACAGTCGGGATTCGAACTTGCGACCTTTGCGTCGCAGGCAACTGCTCGAACCACTCGGCCACCACGGCTCTATTTCTATTGTGTGTATAAATATTACAATTGTAGGTGATTGTCAAATACAGTTCTAAATAGTTAAATATTAATTTAGAAACACATTTTATATGTATCTAAATTAATATCCGGCCGGCTCTTGTTGTTATTGTAAATGGCACATAATCCTTACTAATATTATAAATGTGAATGTAAGTTTGTTTGTTACGCTTTCACGTAAAAACTACTTAACCGATAATCATAAAACTTTGTACACATATTCTTGGAGGTGTTAGAAGTAACATAGGATACTTTTTATAGAAAAAATAAATCATTTTTACGACAGAAAAAAATGCCGTTTTACTAAAATGATGATGGCTTATATGCAGGATTAAGACATAGAATACATTTGAATCCCGAAAGATTCAAAGCTCTAATATGATAAAGGCAAAAATATATATGTTGCTCTTTCCACGCGGGCGAAGCCGCGGGCATAAGCTAGTTATTTTATAAATCCAGTTTTCATCCAAAATTTAATGTGCTCTGGCGTAATTGAGTTACAGATAACCTTATAAAACACTCACATTAATATATAGCAATATAAAGAGGATTATGGATACTTAGGTATTTAGATGCTGCAATTAGATAGTATATAATAGTTTCTCTCACTATACTTCTTTGAATTACTTACCTATTTCTCAAGCTTATGCAGGATTCTTCAAAATACGTTACCAGTCAGGGATGTGACAAATCCCAAAACTTAAGCCCAGAAGAACTCAAACAGAACCCGGGGCACAGAATACAAATAGTACTACGTCCGGGATTTGAAGTCGGTCTTTACTTTGCAGCTGAAGTAATGGTTTACTCAATCGGCCACTGTAGCTCATGTGGTCTCATATGTGTTTTAATATGTTCTTGTAAACGCGGTTTCTTAAAGGAATTCTTGATATCTCTTAAAATTATTATACAGTCTCCTGTCACCGCCGTGTCTGTCTATCTAAACATGATAAACTACTGAACTGATTTTGATGCGGCTTTCATCATCAGCTGCTTTGTTATTTAAAGAAGTATCGAATATACAAATGGGATATACTGGAATATTATCATTTTAATAACAGCCTTTTGAAGCCAGGCAACTCGGTACTAATTATAATGAGTAACATTTCTAAGAACCAAATTATCAATGTTACAAAACAACCTTAGATTTTAAAATCTTACATATGGGTAAATATGTGCTGCGCAGTATTCACGACGTAGGTATGAACCACAAACAAACAGCTTACGAGCTGGAGGTCGACCGCCTGCCATTGCCAAATTTGTACCATGACGTCACCTCCACTACCTTCACACACAAAACAACTCTTAAATACCGCTTGCAATACATGTCTTCTTTTGTAAATACAAATGTATCTTGTTATCGAAGTAAACGGGTGATGCACAAAAGTTGTTATTACATTTCCAAGAAATCTGCGTCGCGCGATAATATTATTAGAATCAAAAGAACCATCCGACAAAAACAGTCACGTCTTATTTGGCTTCTCATCGGTCGATGTCGCCTCGCTGGGAACAAAGAGCAGATCAAGTTACCCCATCTCAAGCTGATGGGCAATTAGTCGATGTTTTGAAGTAACTTGTATGCATACATCGGCACCCATGAACCACCGGCACTCTATGAAGTTAAGAACTAAAGAGAGTAGGTAATCTGCGTGTCTTTCAATATCTATGACAAACGTTATGAAATTCTCGAATGAGGATTGATCTCTGAAGCGCTCTGAAACCGTTAAGGGACAGATGCATATATAACGTCTATAAATCTGTCTCTTTTGCTTTATGAAGTTATATAATTAAGTAGTCTGTGTTTTAATATCTATGACACAACATGTTTCATATTCAATCCAGAATAAGGAATGATCTCCGACGCGCTCCGTTACCGTTAAAAGATAGATGTATACAACGACTAGAAATCTGTCCCTTTTGCAGCCTTGATTTATGATTACAATAGCTCCTAATAGGTCCAAGAGTCGCAGTTTTCTTCCGTATTGCTTATTTATCTTCATGCCTTCTCCATAGTGTACTACAAGGGGTAAGCAGAAGCGTTACGCTCTATTTATATTTCGATGTTAGCCTAATGGCGAGCCAGTCACTTCACATGTAAGCCTAATCCCCATACTTCGCCTTTACAATACATACTACGTCTTTGAATACATTTTCAAGCGTAATCAAGTTTTCTCATGTTGTTATCCATAAGGTACCGTAGAGCTCGTGGTGTGATAATCCACAACTTTAATTCTGATAATTCTTGTTGGTAGCTACTGCACACCGGAACTTAAATTAGCAATCCTAAACTACTCAAACGATTCTATTTAATCAGCTTTTGTAATTATGTAAACCAATTCTGTGTATGACATCATATACATATATAAACTTACTTCATCGACTAATGGCTCTGATGTCATTTTACGTTTCTCTAGAACGTACCTTGGATGTTGAAACGTAGTACCAACAAATATTTAAGACAGCAAAATATTGCCGTGATCTTTGGGTGGAACTCCATCCTCAGACCTCTTCAGTCAACTTCAGCTACTCAGTTGTATTGTAGAAGTAGTCCGGGAACGAACTGTCTACTAGGTACCCATCAGTATAAGTGCCATTTACAAGAATAACATACTTCTTAACAGACAATTAGATAACTTTATGAGCAGTAATGTTTTTTCGCAACATCTCTATCGAGCAATTCCTCGCGTCCCTAAGTGATAACGGATTTTCATTCTTCATGCTGAGTGATCTTTTGCGCTATTGATAATTTTTCCGTAACCGTTGTGTCTACACACCATAAATAGCAATCACGCGTTTCATCAAGAGTTCTCAAGAGTTAAGATGTTCTGCTTTACTCGGAGATATATTGAGGTGCCAACATGACAGATGGCAAATAATTAACATACACTAAGACACGACTGTAGTCGTCTTTGATTTCTTCGCAGTCTGATATGGGTCAATTTATTGGTGCTAGTCCTGTGGAACCTACATACCTACCGGGCAGTACCTGCCAGTTAGTTTTCAGTACCTAGAATTTGCTACTTAACATACCACGTGTGAAGGAAAACATCAAGGAGACGAATGCATATAAGAAAAGTAAAGACGTGTGTATATGTGAAGTCATATTTTAGAAACATTGAGATACTAACCATACATACATAACCACGCGTCAGCACCAAGTGAGTCTTAGAGTAATTCCGTCATTACTTCTAGAAACTTCAGTATAGAAACGTGCAGAAAATCTGATATCAGTTATATAAACATACATAAACGTACATAAGTTATACACAATTATTTTTATGGTGTTAGATAGTTATTCCAATATACAAATTGGCATTAGTACATCAAGCCTAGAGAAAGGAGGCCAGGTGAGCTTAGCGCAAGCGCAGTCGTCGACTTTCATTCATCAGAGTAAACTAGACATATACGGAGACAGCACAACATATAATTATGTATTATCGCCAACGAATAGCAAGCCCTTAGGAAATTCTTCACTTTTGTTTTCATATGTGAAGTTGATATGAGAATAATTCATATGACAATGTTGAAGAATGTGTACACATTAGTGACATTAGCCTGTGTAACTGGAGGCGCGTAGATCTTGTTTCATGCGGTGCGTCGTCGTTCAGGCGAGCATGCACAATGGACATTGTCTGTGTGGTTCCACTAAAGAATGGCATCACACTACGCAACATGTCATGCTAACCCATTGTGCCGCTGAACACAAACACATGTGATAGGATAGTGTAATCACCACGGCACAGCTTTATATGAGGCATGTCGCTATATGTATGATTATTGCCAATTCTCTTCACTCCTCCTAATTCTTCAAGTTCACGTTCAAGAATATTACAGTTGTATATTAGGTGGTCTAAGCATGCTATTCTTTGAGATGTTATTCGCAGTTTGTGAAAAGAAGTGAATCAGCGTGTTTTCAGAACACTTCCCTTCATTGTAGATTGTCACATAGATCGGAGGAGCCAAGGCCCATACAGCCAGGAGACAAAATACTATTAAATGTAGTATATTTACACGACGCTGTTGACTTGCGAAAAAGCCTGTAGTCATTTTGAGTCAAAGAGGTTATGATCAATGACAATTTAAGCGAAGCCACTTAGATAATAGATTTGAGATTAGATTTAAATTAGCCCATTTAGAATCCTACCAATAAAGAGTTAATTATTTCGAGAGTATTACAGCAAAAAATGTGTTGTGCTCTTCCACAGACCATTGTTACTTTATATTCTGTCAAATTTGTGTTATCCGTAATATTTTCACTACCCAATGACTTGTTCCGTTACCTACCATACATTTGGAAGGCTTAAAAATATTTGCGCAGGAATCTTAAATATTTACAAAATCAAGTGATACCTTCAACACGCCCTACATTGTGTCTTTTTATTCTTTTTGTGCTACAAAGGTGGCAAACAAGTATATAGCGTGATGGTAGGCGGTCACCGTATTTTATAGGCGTAAGCAATACCTGTCGTTCCACTTGCGCGTTGTTATTTATAGTTGGTAGAAGCATGAGGAACAAACGGCTTCGTTAGGAACGAATTGGTTCCCAATGACGTTTCTCGTCGATTTCTATGAAATTGTAAAGGAAAAACGGGCAAGCAAATACATGGTGGAGGCTGCTTTCGCAAGTCTGTGGTGACGTTGTAATGTGGCGGATAGAAAGCGGCGCGACCTCACTTTCACTGGCCTCTAGAGTGGTTGCTAGTATTAACACATCCAACGATGAATAACTTCTACCAACGTACCCAGTACTATCACTTAATACTCTGGGAAATTTAATAATAGCTTTAGTGGTCGATGGATTCTACAAAATCGAGATTGCAATTTTAATCCCTAGTGGTCTGTGTCGATGACTATCTTAAATTGAGTTCAGTGATTTAACACATGACGACCTAATGAAGAAAAACATCGTAAGGCGACAGATCGCCATCTTCGTGTTGGAACCACCTAAACTTCGCGAGAAATAATGTTTGAAGTGTAGACTGTAGAGTAACAACCTCTGCCTATCGCTTCAAGGACCCTTGTGGGTCAGCATGGAGAGCATTTCCCTCTATTTTAGTAACTGCAACACTTGTAACGTCTGTGGCGATTTATATCACGTCCTGATGGAATGTGACCAGGGCAAAAATGTCAGAAGGACTGTCACTGTATGTAGCCAAGATGTGTAACAGTATCCTAGAGAACACCAGTTCGCATAAAAATTTAGATTATAATATAAGCGCAGACTTTCATCATTTTTGCATTATGGTGACTTCACGGAGTGACATAGTCACTGTGAGACAAAACTCCTTCAATAAAGAGAAATAAATAAATGGTCTGTGGAATGCCCTATAAGTGTTTCCAAGATCCAGCTTTATCACAACTAAAATATTTTACGATCGTTTCGTGCACACATGCAAATAGCTATTTACTACTTTTGAAACAGGTGTTGTGTGTGAAACTGGATTGGTTTTTAGCATCCAATGTTTTAGGTTGATTTCTAGGCAACTTCCAAACAACGTAACGCTTTATCCAAGGCTAAAATACTTACATATTTGAGATAGTATGTATGTTCGATTTATTTATTCAACCATTGTTGACAGATCATATAAATGAGATCATTCCATAGAAGTCATTCTACGAAACTTCGAATCAACTTGGTCGGTGTCAATTGATTTTCAATAACAGTTTACAATTGAGACGGACGACGCATGCGGGGCCCGCTCAATTGTTTAATCAACAATCGACAAGAACAATTTGTGACGCCATCAGTGGAAAAAAAAAACGAGCGCCATGAGTAAGGTACATGTCTCGACGGGAGGTCCCAACATAACAATGGAACAGGAAAATTTTCGTACGACAAACATGCGTTAAAAGCTTTACCATTTTAAGGTAATTTACAGGTTCTCAGTGAACCAGTCAAAATAAAATGATCTCAAACGTAAACAACTGCATCAGCCGTATCAAATTTAAGAGCAAGCATTGCATGGAGCAGCGATTTAAGACTGTAGACCGTAATTTATAATATGTTCTGGTTTGGAATACCTATTTTGACTTTGCAAAATTACCCTTTATGGTGTGATATTATGTATCAAATTGGTTCAAAATATGATTAGGATCAAATTGTGGGTAAGTAATTTGTGGGCATGAACTTCCTTGCAATTTTTAAGGAGTCTTTTGTTTGTGTGTTAGTAAACAACTTGGAAAATTGTATGTTGTATGAGGCAGGATGCACGGTACACTGGAGCGAGACGGTTGCGCGCCGCGGCTCAGAACATTCGAGAACAATTGCGGTAGAAGACAATGTAAAATGCAGTGTAATAAAACCCTTATTTACATAATGATAAGATCTAAAATAGTTTCCAATATCACAGTCACTTGTGAAGTTTGTACTGAAGCACATTATACAGTTCCATCCAACTATCCATTGAATATATTTAAGTGGCGAAATGTTAAAAGCAATCTTAACGTCTTAGTTTTAGAGAACATTTTAGAATTATGTCGTGATGGTTTGTACGTTTTTCTGGAAAGAGTAAAGTTCAGTTCTATGAACCGCTTCCGCCGCTGCTCCTTCCGTCTCGGGTTGCTGGCTGCAGACATTCCTGAGGCGGACACCGGACCCCGCTAAAGAATGCTGGCCAGACGGGAGCGCTGATGGCGTGATAGCTTAATGCGCCTTCTGACCGGCCCTCACCGGCATTCCTTCTAGATAACCAAGGCTGTTCTACTGTTACTCGCATTATTTAATGCCAACTCATCAACGTCATTTGTACCGATTTGTATGTTGTTCTTGGCGATCTACAGGATTTTTTAATTTTGTTATAAAGTTCATTACTTTTTTTTTTCATTTCGAAGCGTGAGAATGGTCATGGGATAAGGTCGCATGTTTTTGTTCCATTCATGGAATACATTCTGACTCCCACGCACATTTGGGATGCATGTGTGTTGGGTATATTATATTCCCACTACTCATGGTTTCAAAGATTCCCATCACTTTTATTAAATTTGTTTAATATATAAGAACCTTGGTAGCGAAGTGGAAGCATTAAGGTGGTTATAATATGTATACATCAAACGAGTCACTTTGCGTAACTGTACCTATTTATAAAAAATCCTAAATTGGATCAGTACAGAATGAAGTAGGAACTCGCTTAAGTGATCTACATAATAATATCATAGCAAATAAATATTCAAGTAAACAACATTCACATCATTGTCTCCAAAACATCTAAAGAGATTTGTTTCAATTAAGCAGTTCAATCAAGTTTTTACCCAAGACATATCAATGCGTAACATTCCATGGCCTTATTTAGGGAAACTTTCAAATCCCATGCTAAGAAATAAGAATTCTGAACATTAGAAAGTCCATTAAAACTTAAAGAGTTAGATATCAGTCTATGGTTAGGACTTTGAGATCAATCAATATTCCCCCACGTTATAGTCCTACGGTGTAAATGTACCCTTGTTTATATTCTATTAACGAACTACAGATAACCCGTATTATCACATTTACCGCGTATCCCAGCCAGTTAAGCGACATTATCTTTAAACACATAAAAGTGCTTTGTGAATACCGTAATCGCCTCAACAACTGTATCCATTGACTCCTTTATGCTGACATTCTTATCACATGAAAACAGCAACTATTAACCGTAAAGAGAACTAACCATTGTGACTCTATATAATGTAAGAAGTCTCGTCTCGCTGTAATACATCAATAGAACAAGATCACATACGCGCCGCGATACACTTTATGTTTATCAATGACAGACATTCACGACTTATGGGAACATTTTTTCGGGAACGTAACGGTTTTTGTATTATTTTTTGTCGCTTATGACCGTGTGAAGGGACCTCAATGGATGCAGCATGTGCATCACTCAACCATTTACATAAGGTCCTTCATTCTGGGTTTCTCACGCGCGCAGAGCTAGCATCTAATACGTAAGAAAGGGGAGGAGGGAGGTCTTATTAAGTGGTTTTGTTATATAGAGAGCCTCCATTGAGCCGGTTCTTTGAGAAACTTCTCCTTCAAGACATTGTTCGCTATTTTCACACGGAATGATTTCTTAGTACTCACGTTTGCGTCTTTAGGTAGTATAATTTTATTGCGCAAGGTGTAGGAAATCGTGGCGTTGTTTTGCTTTAGCTGTTTGTAATAAAATTTTCCTATAATTAAGCCAAACACGACTACGCACGGGTACATTAAAAAAGTTTTAATTAGGATTCATATTGCATGTAATGTAACCTTGTATCTAAACAACAGTAAAAACCATATCAAAAACTATTCAGTAAATTAAGAGTGGCCGTACTCATAGCCCCCCGGCTATGAGTACGGATAATTTGAAAATCAAACAATTTACCACGATATAACATCAACCAGATGTCCTGCCTAATAGTCAGTAGCAGTACATACAGAGTTACAACTACGACAAACATGGTTTTAAAAAATACAAGGGTAGCAACGTCATCATCAGCTTGAAATATCAAGGCATCATGACAGGTTAATGTGCTACACAGGTATACAATTCCTTCCTCCAACTAACTTCTGCATAGTGTATTCAAAACTATCGCAGTCGAAGTAGCTATGTAGCTGCGATACAGACGGCCTCAGTAGCAGATCATGATTATGTACAGAAGGTTCCATTGTTCCCCATACTTCTGTTCGCTTAGCACAACCCAAGAAGCACGCATAAAGATTCGAACGTGTCGAAGAAAAGTTTACCTCAAGTATTAACAGAATTAAAAAATTGTCACGACCTAAAGAGGTATATTAGTCTAGAGACAACTGGCGCTCTGCCTACCCCGTTAGGGATTCGGCGTGATGATGTAAGTATGTATGTCACGACCCAAATTTATTGAAGTGCACATCGTTTTCACTAAGAAACAAGGACAAAATCTTAAGGAATAAAAAAAGCTGAACATTTAAATAAAATTCTAGTATAACAAATTTCATACAAACTTCTGAGAGTGATCAGTGAGAGTAAAGCGAATGTACAAAAATCATACTATGTCGTAACTACTGTGAACGAGTAGTGTGAACCCTAAAATTGTTTCGTCGTAGTAAGAAGCCTTCAGATGATAAAGAATGCCAGCCAGTACGTCCTTCAAGCGATTATGGGACAACGACTCGGCCTAAATTACAGTAATATGTCCAAACTCATTAAAACACTATTTAGTTAATTATTGAGAAAAACCCGATTTGTTGTAGGTATTGTTATTAAATTAACATATACTTCTGCAATCAGTAACTTCATTCATCACAATTAAGTCACATAACTTTAACTAATTATAGTGTAATCCAAACTAAAATTACAGGTTCGAATCTGTATATCTCTTACATTTTCACATCTTAAGTAGTAAATGGATCATTATTATATATTGTGTACTTCAGGTACAAGAAAGAACTTAAGCCTTCTCTCTTCTTTCCTCTCAAGTATTGCTGGAATCTGCCTGTTGCACTTTAATTGCGAATAAGCGGCAGGGCACTGGTAGGCAGAGCTATTATTATACCCATTTGCTCTAATACTCGTAAAAAATGCGGATTCTAAGTGATGTATTATGTCCTAGTATAGTTTATTAAGTGTTTACCTAAATTGAATATTTATTTTTAGATATCGCAATTAGCGAAAATATCAGTGTGTTTTGACCTTATCCGAGGCATGTGGTTGCGCGGGCGCAGCTTCGGTCGCGTTCTCACGGGAACGCGCGGTGATTGCACTGCATTACGCCTGCACTGGGTCGCTACAACCGCTTTACATCCACGCACCAACCGTGGACAAGCCCTAAAC
>JACCPG010005698.1:0-70827 GCA_016069955.1 Drepana arcuata
GAGAAGCTCAGTTTAGCCAATAATCTTCGAGCTAGAATGAAAGCAGGCTCTATTTCGTCACGTTGTCATCCTTGAATAAAGATTTTAAATTCGGAGTTTTTCCCTACCAAAGTTACTATTTGTTTGTTCGCATGAAAACATAGGCACTCGTAATAAATACCTCATCACCGAAAACTGAATGCACATGTTACAACTTTTATAATTAGCATATATGTAATGATCAAAATTTATCACATTTCGGCCGTGAATGGGTCGCTTTAAATCGAATTGTATTGCCAACATAAAAATTCCTGAGCGAGGCAAGCGTCGAAGCAGGGGTGTCCATTTTACGGCCCAATGACCCGGAAGGCAGAACCGCCGATGATACCACATTGATTTAACGATGTACCACGTTTTAATGATTAAACTTTTTTATTTTATTTTAACATGTTAATCTTTTCTTATATTTTAGATGAAAATTAATGGTAAGGTGTAAATAGATATCAATGATAGCAGCAAGTTCGAATTCCGACTATAGCAATGATGAGTTTTCCTGAACCTACGTATAGTGATTATTCCACGCCACGAGCTTTACGGTGAAGTAAAACATCGAGAGGAAATCTGCATACGTCTGAAAAGAAATTCAAAGACGTATGTGTAGTCACCTAAAATATATCTCCGGAAAAATGTATATATATATATATATATACATATATGCATATTTTCACTTTTCACGCGATTGCCTCGATTATTTCTCGTTTAGTATATTTAGCGCTACTTCATTTCCATTCAATTAAGGTACTCCAAAATAAATGTTTTCGAGCATATTTTCACTTACTTAACTCTGAAACACGGCCCTTTAATATTCATGGCGGCTCAAATTGAATATTTATACTGTCTCCTGTGAGAGTAAAAGAAATGGCGTTTACACTGATGATAAATAAAATTCAGTTGTGTTTGCCACTTATTATATAAATATTTCCTTACGATAAATGAACGGAGGATTTTCAGCGCAATATTATGTCTTTATGACAAGAATTCTTGGTATTACACATTATTGATCTAAGACAAAGGGAATTCGGGAATTGTAAACAATTGTAAACTGTTTGTTAGCGTATTATGGCAGCGTATCCTAACAATATTGATCTACAAACATTATTATAGAATCATACCAATATTATTATTGTGTAAGTTTGTGGGGATGTTTGTTAGTGAATCACGGAATTTGTTAAAATTTTAACTAGCACATAGGTTACGTATTATTCCAAAAAGCATCCAATAAAAGCAAAGGAGGAGGTTCCCGTAGGGGTAGGCAAAGGTGTGTAAGTACTATCCATACTCACTTTTGTCGCCGGTGATGTATTTTATATTGCTAAAATGTCAGGCCACGACGGCCAGACATTTTATAAAAGCTGAGTTTCTCTGTGTATGACCCCAACACAGGTAAGAACGACCAGCGACTATAGAGTTTGGGTTCTGGTTACTTGCGCTGGTAACAACAGGTAGTAAAGGTGTATTAAATAGTACCTTCAATTCCATAAATTTAACGATTCTATCCACCGTTTCTCATTATACAGGTCTTTTTACCATACACCATAAAACCATAAAACTCGTACCGTGAATAATCACTGTATTCTAGTTGAGAAAACTCTACTGTCAGAATTCGAACTTGCAATAATTGTCTAGCAGGCGACTACACGAAACACTCGGTCACTACGGCAATATATGTATAAAGCAAGTTAACAGGTGATTGTGCATGCATCGTGATGTGTATTCAAGTGAGGCCGGCGACACCCGCCGGATGGTGCGGCGAGACGCGACAAACGCGAGATAAAATCACGTCGGGGGAGTAGTCGCGCCGTGAGTGGCCAGCCGATAGTTTTGTGTTGAAATGTTTCAGCCATCTTTTAACTATAATAATATTATAAAGAGGAAAGATTTGTTTGTATGGAATAGGCTATAAGCTACATTCAACCTGAGTGACATAGGCTATAATTTATTTTATAAGAATAATTTTATCCACCCGTGTGAAGCCGGGACGGACCGCTAGTTAACTATATTTTATTTTTTGGCGTTTATCTATAAGTTCTTTATTTAATAGAAAACGTGTTGTTTAATGTGTCCAAATAATTGCTGCTACAGGGAGAATGATATCCGACCCGTAGTGGCTGAGTAAGTGAACGTGTACGTTGGAATCCCGGCGGTTTGCACCAAATAGTTCTTGTGATTTTAAATACAGCTATTTATCACACTACGAGCTTTACAATAGAGGAAAGAATCGAAAGGAAATCTGCATATGTTTGTTTGAAGAATTTCAAAGTCGTATGTTTAGTACTTAAAGAAGATAGACTCGCCGCCTGTCACGTTGGAAACCTAAATATATCACGGGCGAAAAAATGGTATTGTCAGAATCTACCTGCGTCTTCGGAAACCCTTGTGAGTGGGCGTGGAAATACTAAATCATTTAAGATTCTAGTGAAGACGTTGGCACGTGTATCTGTACAAAAATATACAGAATTAGGTATATACGATAAGGAAGTCGAAGGCGAAGAGCCCGGGCCTGATTGAAACATTACACAGATTCAATATTGATTGACATTAGATCCGTTATTGTGATTCACGCTTCAGTATCGTCCTACACGGCTACACGGCCGGTACTTACCATAAAGCTGCGCTGACTGTAAGCGCTTATTGTACAATGGCAGTACCATGCGATTTCATCCGCGTTAAATTTGATTTCATTGGTCTAGATTTGAATCAAATAGATTTGAAGCTAATAATCTATATTTGTGCAAAAGCTCATTTAGTCCCGTTGTGCACTTTTTGCGTGAAATTGGAATAAACATCTTCACAAATTTCGCATTTATATTAGACTGGTTATGCTCCGCGGTTTCACCCGCGTTAAAATCGATTTCATGAAAGTAATTTTATGTCCCGTGTTTATCCGGCTAATAGTCTATCTCTGTGACAAATTTCAGTCAATTTCGTTCAGCCGTTCTGGTGTGTTTGAGTAACATACATCTATACATACTCAAACTTTATTCAAACAGTCGTGCTGGAGTAACGGCGATGGACTCGCTATCTGTCATGTTGGCACCTAATATACCTCTGGCGGAAAGTGGGTGTGTGGGTATTACCTATACACCTCTGCCTACCCCCTCGGGGACCCTTGTGGGAAGGCGTGAGGATATATTAAACTTTCGCACACACACACACACACACACACCATCACACATATCATCACGCCGAGTCCCTAACGGGGTAGGCAGAGAGTATAGAGCGCCAGTCCTTTCTAGACTTGCATACCTCTTTCGTTTCGCACTTCAAACTTTTGCGTTTATAATATTAGTAGGACTGACTAGCTATGCCCCTTAAAATGTTTGATTTCTATATAAATTTTAAATTCGAAATTTTCCCCAATGTATAACATTTTGCATTAATACTCAACTCCTTTTGTTCGTAGCGTGTTATATGTAAAGCCTTCCTCAACGAACAAACGAACTTTTTAGCTTTATAACATTTTTATTGATACACCACGAGCTTTACGGTGAAGGAAAACATCGAGAGGAAACCTGCATACGTTAGAGAAGAAATTCATAGGCGTATGTATAGTCGTGCTTGTATAGTAACGGCGATGGACTCGCCATCTGTCACGTTGGGACTTGAAAATATACCTCCGGCGAAAATTGGGTGTGTGGGTGTTCTCATAATTCTGCTCCTATGGGGGCCCTCGTGGAAGATATATATAATATCTGATCTTATGATCTCTTTGTTTCAGGGGTTTCGGGAAACAAGGCTTCCAGTGCCAAGGTGAGTTTATCATCCGAACAAACTCTTTTTTTAATCCTGAAAACTTACAACATGCCAACACACATATACATATTACAGTAAATATTATAATAACTAGCCAACATAGCGAAGTTGAAGTTGTGAACGTGCCCTAGGCTAGGAGCCTTTCAAATAATGCTCTTTTACTAAGCGCTTAAACTTTACTGTACTTCACTTTACAGCTTTTCAATATCGAATTGGTGTTCATATAGCCATCTTTATATATCTAAATTACATGTCACGTTGTTTGTCCGCGATGGACTCCTGAACTACTTAACCGATTTCAATCAAATTTGCACACCGTGTGCAGTTTGATCCAACTTGAAAGATAGGATAGTTTACATCACAATCGGACCCGTAGGTGGCGCTGCGATCGTGTTTCAGAAAATTTTACTTTTACACCCGGGCGAAGCTGGGCGGGACAGCTAGTATATACACTTCTCATCAGAGAAATCGAAACACCTTGCAAGTTTATGTTTCGTAAGGATTATCAGAAAAAATTGTGTATTTAAGAATATATGTTAAATGTTGCAATCTTTGTGTTGCGGCAACTACTCGAACCACTCGGCCACCACGGGTCCCTTAGTTATTTTGTTATATTACTAGCTGTGCACGTAGCCCGCGACTTCGTCCGCGTGGAATGTAACACAAAGCTAATATTTAGTTTCTAAAATAAAAGTAGCCTAAGCTACTCCTTCTTACATCAGCTATCTGCCAGTGAAAGTACCGTCTAAATTGGTCCGTTTCGGAGATTATCCGGAACAAACAGACAAAAATAAAAATAAATATATATTTTGGTTTATGTACCATATATACATCAATATGCATTTAGTAATTATAGCGGTTATTTTAATATTACAAACAGACATGCCAATTTTATTTACTTGTACCTCGTCTATAGGTACAAGTAAATAAAATTGGCATGTGATATAAATATTTTAAGATTTGTTATGTCATTAAAGTGAGGCAATATAAACGCGACACTGCAATACCAGATTATTTTACAGTGTCACATTTCAGATAAGATAAAATATAATGTAATGTCACTTTGTCCCTAGACAATTGGAAACTTGCCAATTCATTTATGTATTGTAGCTTAGCTCTCTACTCGCAGCCAACCCAGTACGTAGCAAAGAAAACGGACGCTTTTCGAAGTTTGCTTAATGCAAATTTGGTTTGACTGATTTTATTGGACTGGACGCTTAAATGTCTAGATCCTGACTTTTATTTTTATTTTATAAGGTTTTATTTTTTTAAACAATATTTTTTTATAATATTCTTATATTTGAATTAGAATACTATTGTTTTTTTATTTATTGAGGAGGACTTTATCATCACACTCACCAGGATAGCGGATAAGAAAATTTAGGCGTTTTATTAAACAAACAACATTGTTCTGTTGCAGCCTGTATATGCGACCGTAAATCCTAAAGTATAAAGCTCCAAACACACTCGTGCAAACGCAACGCTCTTTATTCGATTTTCGATTGCAACCCTTTCGAGTTTTAACCCAGTAACGTCCAACCAGACGCTTATATGTGTGCAGGCCTTTAAACTCGCTTTTTTATTTTGCAGTGTGCAGTTTCGTGGTTCACAAACGATGCCACGAGTATGTCACCTTTACGTGTCCAGGCGCCGACAAGGGGGCCGATTCCGACGTAAGACACTTTATTCAATATTATCCTATTTGTATTCCTGTTTATAATAGCATGCGGCTCGATAGTAAGCGATCGCCGCCTATAGACGGTTGCAACGCTTAGGTCGACACCCTTAGCGTCGTCGACTCTGCTGGAATCTTTTCACACCCTTTGAAAACCTCCATACATACAGCATGGAGTCTTTAAGAAAAAACCTTAACGGGGAGAGCTCCACAGCTTAAGTGTTCAGAAGGAAACTATTTTGGATTTAAGTCATGCTAACACATACCATACATCCATCATTAATCTGGAACTTATGTATCGCAGATCCCGAAAGGCTCGGTCTTATGTCAGTTATTTTCTAAAGTTTCGAAAGAAAGTATTGTGACAATGAAAGCGTTTGACGAGAAGTATTTTAAAAGGGGAACGTACGTATTAATTGGCAACGCATTCGACACCTGTCACGTTGGCAGCTGGATATATCTGCGAGAAGTGGATGTCGGTACACCTGTGTCACGTGTGTTTACTTCCTTCGGGCGCTCTTGTGCGAAGGAATTAAAGGGGCCAGTGGCGTAGCTACCTAGGGGCTAGACGGGGCAGTGCCCCGGAGCCCCCAAGCTCAGGGGCCCTCGGACTCTGACTTATAAACTATATATATTGACTATATAGTCAATTCATGGAATCATTCCTGGAATCCGGTTTAATTATATAATTAAACCGGATTCCAGGAATGCGACTTTAATAATGACAACATAGTTTTATTTTTTTCATTAGAATAAGTTACAATGTATATTTGGTTTTTAATTTTATTATAGAGTCGACCGTATTACGACGACTACGAATCTGGATTACGACAAATATGGAGTACGCCGAATTCGGAAAACGACGAATACGAAACAAACGATTTCAAGTAGTTTCATTGGGGCCCTTGTCTGTTTTTTGCCCCACGGCCTTTGGTTACCTAGCTACGCCACTGAAAGGGGCTTAAATTTATTGAATCTGAAATCCTGTTACGAGTATAAATAATATAGACATACCCACCGCACGTCAGACCTTTGACAAGATCATCACGTAAGCAGAGAACGCGTGACTAATCCAGTGCGTGTCAGCCGTCACCCGCGTGTCGGTATCTCACTCATCTTTCAAAGGAAATACCTCCATGAGGAACAACTGACGTTTTTATTAAGTTATCGGGTAAAAATGTGAGTAACAATTTCTCTCTCCTCAAATAACGGGATTCTTGTAGAGACGATATTAGAAGACAGGTTTTGAATATGAATGACAAGGGGCCGTTGTGTATCCCTTGGTACAATATTATATTTTGTGGTATCTTGAGTGGTACGCGGAGGTGTAACAGAACCCTATTTTCTTATAGCCTATTGACTTATATTTAGGTGCTGACATGTCTGATGGCGAGACCATCGCCGTTTCTCAAACACGACTATTTTTGTATTTCTCAAATGTTGGCAGGGCTACCTCACGATATTATTTTCCTGAGCTGTAAAACTTGTGATGAGACAAATCACGATTCCTTTCCGAAATTAACTTTTCAACTTTTTTTTAATATTTAGTATACGACGTATCTCAAGAAGATAAAGAAAATAAAAAAAAAATCCTTGCTCGTTCTTTTTTAGCGTTTCGAACAGAATTGCCTTAATATTATTTTTGTCAACTCTAATAAATCGGAAAGCAAAATTTCCGTCAAACAGGAACGAACACTAACGAAAAGATCATAAAAATGAACCGAGGATATTACAATGTTTGCCAGAGCTACGACTTCCAAATATTTTTTACCTAACTTGGAAATGTTTGAAGATAAAGTAATTTGATTTCACAAGTTGAACACGCTTACTGCGATGAGAAAATGTCTTTCAATGGAAATTTTGCAGTTGGTAGGTTTTAAATGTAGGTTGAAAATGTTGTCGTGACCATGATGGTTAAGTAGTCACGTGCAAAAAAGTTATAGAGATTCAAACCCTGGTAACAACCCTGGACCAAAGCACAGTAAAATTCTTAGTATAACTATGAGTTTTACTGTGCTTTGGTCATCCTTGAGCTTATAATGAAGGAGAACACTGAAGCAATCCTTTAAATGTGAAGATATTTTAAAGCGTGAAGTCTTGCCTGAGAATCCACGCTATCTATCGATTTGCTAGTATATTGCTATGGAGAATAGTTGCTAATAAGAGTTTAGCCATTATGATGCAAAGAACAAAATGTATTATTCATTGGTACGGTGTATTAATATAAATTAACCTCCGCCTTGTCTAGTGGTCAGAGTTTCTAGATGCGAAGCTTGACATCGCAGGTTCGATTCCCGTTTAGGCCGATGCTAATTTCTTATAATATGATTTAACTTACTTTGGGAAGAAACTTTTTGTGTCGAATAGTCCCAAAGTATTATAATTATGTGTAAATATAAACCGCACTTGTATTTGAGCTTACATACCCACTTTTATTAAATGGAATAGTATTTCAAATTATCAAAGTTATCAAAATATTATCAAAGTTATATAACAAATTGTAATATTACAAACCATTTGAAAGGTCAAGTGTACTATAGAATCAAACTGGCAGAGAGTCGTGGTTTCACAGATTACGGATGTTTAATATCTCGGTCCAAGATGAAAACGCCTGGGAGTAATACCGCAGTTTCCTCATCTTGTATTGAGTTATGGTTTGTCTGGAGAATCTAGTACACAGATTAGATCTGCTCTTTGGTACAACAGTTTACAGAGAATTTGTGCTCCAAATTACAGCTGGTGGAGTGTTGCAAATGTAATTTGAGTAAGCGATTAAGTTCTGCAACAATTTTCACTCAGATTACACTTTCATGTTACCTGTCTGCGGTTTTTTAGTGATGTTAAGCGTAATCTTTTTATTAGTAAGTATTACGATCATTTTGAACTTCAGGAACAGAACTTGAGGCCTCTTTTTCCAACATCAACCCCTAAGGGATGAACGGCGACGTCTTATAGTTTGTACGCAAGAACTCGAACCGCTAAAGCGATTTTAAAATCGCATGTAACAACCGCGTTATTCACAGCTTGTATAGTCACCTTAATTGATAATGGATGAGTTTAAAGGTTTATGTAAACAATGTCCCCGTAATTGTGACTACATGAACCCATTTGGCGCTGAATGACGCGTGCTTAATAATTTTCGCACACAGTCGAGCCCCAACAAAAGCGTCACAGTTTCGAGGCATATTTTATTGGATCCAATTGACCCGTTTTCGTTATATATATTTCCAACAATACAAAAAATTAAGCATTTAAAGTTAATTTAGCATTGCTTTACACAAAGTTTTGAGCCCAAGTGTTTGAATAAAGTTGAGGTGATTCGTCGTAACATATACCGTGAAGAAAGTAAAAGAACTACAAAAAGCCGTTTATGTTTTAAATTATGCAGCTGACTGTGATGCCATCAATATATGTTATCGACAGGACACTCGCACGCGTCACAACTTCCGCCCACACACATACTCTTCACCCACGTTCTGCGACCACTGCGGATCTCTCCTCTACGGCCTCATCCACCAGGGGCTCAAATGTCAAGGTACAACCAACGGAGGAATCACTGGAACTTGCCAAAAAGCTTTTACAATATCTTTCAAACGCTTCGATTCTAACGCTCTTTTTCCTTTTAGCATTTACATTTTTCAGATTTCGGTGATGGTGTTTGTCTGCTAATGCTTTTCTTGTTTTGTGTTATGTAGAATTCACTTTCAGGGTCTATATAGATTTGCCATTTTCCCTTCCTTCTTCGGAAGATTTCGGATGTGTTGTGACAATTCATTTTTGTATAATATGTATTAATAATGGTGTATTGTTAAGGCTGCCTACGCTCCACACAAATGGAACACGTGGACATTCCTTGCCCCGTCGTTTTGTGACCATTGTGGCACGATGCTCCATGGCCTCGCACACCAAGGATATAAATGTGCAGGTATAAAAAGGTCTTATGACGATTATAAATGGATGAGTAAGGGAAAACTAGTGCCTGGAGCAACCGTATTGTAATTGACAAAAAACTATCGTATTGTCACTGATCTTGTGGCCACACACTTTCCTCTAGATGTGGAAAAATCAGCACTACCCATAATTTGATAAGTGTTAAATATAAATGATAGTTCATCTGATTGCAGAACTAGATAAATTATGAAAGCCCCTATTGCACGAGACATCCGAGGATTAATGAATATTGAGTACTGTTCCGGCTTAATCCCCTTTTAATATTATCCTATCAAGTCCTGTACAAAGTTGGCTTTAATGGAAGAAATTCAATTAACTTTTCCCTGCGGTGGCGTGTTTAGTTAGCTTATATTTGTGTTTATAATTTTCTTTCGCGTTAATTTCATGTGCCTTTGCATATCTTGTCTTGATTTGCTTCATAATTATGTTTGCTCGAGTCTGTGTCTTGTGCAAGTTTCGCATATGCTATTAAAGTAGTTTTCACTAACTCATTTTGTATGACTTTCTGTAAATGGAGCACGTCTGTTAATTAACAAAAGGAATTAGTTATACCCTGAGACTTGACTATGTAAATGTATTGTAAATGAGTTTAATTTTATTTAATTTCTGCTGAAAAGATATAGTTTGAATGTTTATTTTATGTTTTTGGCAATTCATATGGAACTAACAAAAAATGACTATCACTCATTGAATGTTTCAACTTTCTTACTTTAATAACTATACCTTAACTTTTACGAGTGCATCCATTACATTTATTCTATACAATTCTTAACTATATATTCTATAAACCAAATGTTAAAAGCTCATTACCCGCCTATAATGAAGAATTATCCAACGATCCCCCTGATTCACAGCACTGTTTAAGTCCATACATTTATGTATTCATTCCTAATAGTTGTAGCTGAACTTTTAACTCAAATTAATTGGAAACCAGTTTTCATGATGAGTGCTTAGGTTTATTAAAGAAACTTACAGAATATATTCCAATGTTTAGTATGCGACATGAACGTGCACAAGCGATGCGAGGAGTCTGTGCCAAACCTGTGTGGCTGCGACCATACCGAACGTCGGGGACGTATCCAACTGACCGTTTCGACCCATGGGAACAAGCTCACGATTGAAGGTAATTGCAGTGCTTTAATCTAATAAAATTGATCATAAGTTTAAATTCACGTTGGCACCTAAAATATCTCTGGCGGAATATGGGTGTGTGAATAAAGCCTATACACCTCTGCCTACCCCTTCGGGGCCCCTTGTGGAAAGGCGTGATGATATAATTTAATAAATATCAGACACAGGAAGAATTTATTGACGTCTCATACTAAATATAAAATTTTATATGTTTCCGAGGAAAAAAACTGTTTCTTTCTGAACATTGATCCTTGGAACAACTCTCGTCTTTGTTTCAGTTCATAATTTCAAGATTTTCGAGATTGTTGATAAGTTTTTTTATTTATTTTGGTTCTGATGAAAATCTTATTCTCCTTGGTTTCAGTGAGGCAAGGTCGCAATCTGATCCCAATGGATCCGAATGGGCTCTCTGATCCTTACGTGAAGCTCAAGTTGATCCCAGACTCTGACAACGTGAAGAAAAAAACTAAGACCATTCGCAGCACTCTCAACCCAGTCTGGAATGAGACGCTGTGCTTCGATCTAAAGGCTGAGGACAAGGATCGAAGGCTTCTCATTGAGGTGTGTATACATTTCTGTAAAGCTGTATAATTATTTTGTTTATTTTTATGATAATCCTTGCTTGCCACTTGCACGGTGTTTCGATTCTTCTGATGAGAAGTATATTACTATATAACTTCAAAGATTTTGGGTCACCTATCACTATTGAAGGCTCCATAATGTTTAATTTCAATGCTGAGGTTGCCAGTGTTAAGTATATTTTTCTGTAGATCTGGGATTGGGACCGGACCTCCCGGAATGACTTCATGGGATCTCTGTCATTCGGCATATCCGAGCTGATGAAGGCTCCAGCAGATGGCTGGTTTAAGCTGCTCACTCAAGAAGAAGGAGAGTTTTACAACGTGCCCGTGCCGGAAGAAGGGACCGACTTAGCCCAACTCAAGAACCAGATGAGAGCTACCAGTGTGGGAGCTCGCAGGGCTCCGCCTGCGCCGGATAGGGAGGTTCCGCATAACATGGCCGCAGCTGACGTCATCAGAGCATCTGATTTCAACTTCATCATGGTGCTCGGTAAAGGGTCCTTTGGAAAGGTAAGATTGCTCATAAAAAGTATGATTATGACAAGGAATAAATATTTAGTCGGGGTAATAATAAATATAATATAAGTGTTTTAAATTGTCTGCATACATTGAGCTTTTATGAACTTACGTGCAGTGATTATTCAAAGCACGAGCTTAACGATGGTGGAAAACAATGTGAGACAACCTGCATATGTTTGAGAAGAAATTCGAAGATCCTTGCATAATCATACGGTGCGCCAATGTGATGAACTCGCACCGTAATAAATCACAGACGCAAAATGGGCGTTGGTACTTCTTTAGAACTTCGGAGGTCCTTCTGACGTGGACATAATAACTTATACAAATACAATTAACCTAACAACCATAAATAATGTTGATCTTTTTGTGTTCTCAAGATCATGTTGCATTATTAGGTAATGCTAGCCGAACGACGCGGCACGGACGAGCTGTACGCCATCAAGATCTTGAAGAAAGATATCATCATTCAAGATGACGACGTGGAATGTACTATGGTTGAGAAGCGGGTGCTCGCTTTGAGCACCAAACCACCGTTCCTAGTCCAGCTGCACTCGTGCTTTCAAACTATGGTAAGATGTTTCAGAATTTTAAAAGACGCAAGTGCTGTTTTCTCGAATTGCGTAAGCCTCTCAAGTTGCCTATGTATATTCGAAAATCCAAAAATGTCTAGATGTTATATGTGATGTTCGCACAAACCTATAGTCTTATATAAATTATTCCAAATACAAATCAAAATTTGACTTGATAATTTACTGGCGGCCATCTTGACTAACGGTCAGATCTGCGGAGCTTCAAACTCCCCTGGGATAGATATATCTTTGTGATAAGTAATATAATAAGCAATATTTGTAAATTTCATGTATAGGTATAGTGAGTCGTGGTGGCCGAGTGGTTTGAGTAGTTGCAAGATTGCAAGTTCGAATCTGTTCGACTCCGCCCGAATCGACTGTACCAATGAGTTTTTCTGAAGTTAAGTACAGTGATTGATCACATCACGAGCTTTAAGGTGAAGGAAAATATCGAGAGGAGACCTGCAAACGTTTGAAAAGAAAAGACGTATGTAGTCTTGCTTGAGTAACGGTGATGGAATCGCCATCTGTCTCGTTAGCACCTAAAATGTATCTGGCGGAAAGCGATTGTTTGAGTACTATGTACACACTTCTGCCTACCCCTTCTTTGTCTTCCTTTCCTCTAATGGATAGGGTACACACTTCTGCCTACCCCTTCTTTGTTTTCCTTTCCTCTAATGGATAGGGTGCGTCGTATTATAGCTTTATTTATTATTCTTGATATATTATAATTAATTGTCTTTGCAATCGGCGGATCATCTCCAGGTGTATCACTGTATATCCGGATATGATATACGCCAAGTGTATCCCTTACATATACTGAACCACTTGAACCTAAAGACAAGCCTAGATCAAGGACCGGGCCTTTTGGAGGTCCGGAAAGTTAACTAATATTTTTTTTGTATATTTATATAGATATATCCATATTGAAGCTTTGCTTGGTTTGGGACTAGGTCAATTTGTGTACAATTGTATCAAGGTATTAATTGTATTATTTTCCAGGACCGGTTGTACTTCGTGATGGAGTACGTGAATGGTGGAGACCTGATGTTCCAGATTCAGCAGTGCGGGAAATTCAAGGAGCCCGTTGCCGTGTGAGTATTGTCATATGCCTACGGCACCCCCTAACACACCTTATCCTACCCGGTACGAAGATAATATTACCTGATTGCTTAATTCGTTGCATCATAGAACTTATAGTACCTTTTTACTAAGTGGCCTCTACTTGTATTTACCTCTTGCTATCAAAATATTAGGAATACCAAAGTAAGTCTGTCTAAAACCGTAGCAGACAGTCAGAATCGGAGTTTTAAGGAATTTTGGCGGTAAGTACGGGAATTAGGAAAAGGATATTGCATTCGTTTAGTCGTGAGAAAAGAACTGGAAAGTAGGGAAATAGATACGGTATGATGAAGTCACCGGTAACAGCTAGTTAATTAAGCAAATCGATACTTTTAAGCGTTCGCTCGATTCTTTCGGCTTCCCTATTTATAATTACCTGTATAAATAGGGTTTGGGTTATCTAGATATAGATACTGTTGTATTAAAACAAATGAACTGTATGATTGGCAACGTTTCTGTGTGATTAAGGTTCGTAGAACTTCTTTCAGAATACAGAAGATTATTTTTTTCACAGCTTTTACGCCGCCGAAATAGCTATAGGACTCTTCTTCCTGCACTCGCGTGGCATCGTGTACCGGGATCTCAAACTGGACAACGTGCTGCTGGACCAAGACGGGCACATTAAGATAGCCGACTTCGGCATGTGTAAAGAGGGAATCAACGGCGACAAAACCACCAAGACCTTTTGCGGCACCCCTGACTATATAGCGCCCGAGATCATCCTGTACCAACCGTACGGCAAGTCGGTCGATTGGTGGGCGTACGGCGTGTTGTTATATGAAATGCTGGTCGGACAGCCGCCCTTCGATGGGGAAGATGAAGAAGAGCTGTTCGCTGCTATCACTGATAACAGCGTGTCCTATCCAAAGACTCTGTCCAAGGTATGTTAATATTTATGATTCTAGTCCACGCTTCCCTAGATATGCAAACTGTATGTATTTGCGGATGAAATAGAGGATTATGGGAACTCTGCCTAATTAGTCTGTAAGTAAGGTAAGTGAATTATGACTATATATTCATACCAATATTGTAATATATCCTCACGACTTCCCACAAAGGTCCCCGAAGGGGTAGGCAGAGGTGTATAGGTCAGAGAATATTTAAGGTGCGCGACACATACGCCTTTGAATTGCTTCTCGGACGTATGCAGGTTTCCTCTCGATGTTTTCCTTCACCGTAAAGCTCGTGGTGTGACTAATTACTGTACTTAAGTTCAGAAAAACTCATTGGTACAGTCGGGATTCGAACTTGCGACCTTTGAATCGCAGGCCACCACGGTTCTTGTAAATGCACATATTTAATATGACGTTCTGTGATCCGAACATTTTCCCCTAGTTGTTCAATGTAAATTCGATAACAATTGAATGTTTTGACATTCGCAGGAAGCGAAGGACGCCTGCAAGTCGTTCCTGATGAAGAACCCGTCGAAGAGGCTCGGCTGCGGCGCCCGCGGGGAGGAGGACGTGCGCACTCACCCCTTCTTCCGCCGCATCGACTGGGCGCGCATCGAGGCAAGGGATGTGCAGCCGCCCTTCAAGCCGAAGATCGTAAGATTCACCATTACACTATCGTCATATCTATAGTCATAAATAAATAAAATAAATACCTTGGGTTGATTCCACACAAATTGACCCCAAGTTTCTCAGTTAGGAGTACTAACCACTAGACCAGGTGGTCTTCAGTAATGAATTAAATTCAAATGTCTGTTTGTATAGGTACTAAAACACAGTTTTTTTTTATTCGTATTTAAGTGTATACCATTAGCTAGCCCCGGGGTTTCACATGCTCAACATTTGTTGGATTTCATTAGTTGTTTCACACATCCAAATAATTATATCTTTGGGAATATTTTATCCGGAAACGCGATTTACCTTTTTTGACTGTTTGTCTGTTCGTTCCGGCTCCGAAATGGCTGAACCGATTTTGGCCGATGATGACGCGAACCTCAGGAACTACTAATCCATAATAAAGACTTCACAAAGGTTGCGTTAGTGGTCACGATTTCTACCATGGTTTCATGACATCAATGTATATTCCAGAAACATCGCAAGGACGTGTCGAACTTCGACAAGCAGTTCACCCAAGAAAAGACGGAGCTCACCCCCACCGACAAGCTCTTCATGATGAACCTGGACCAGACCGAGTTCATGGGATTCTCTTTCCTCAACCCCGAGTACGTTCAGCACGTGTGAACGCACCAGGTAAATAAATCAACTGTTGCCTGATTACTTTAATTAAATCAAGCAATGATCCTCGCTTTTCCAAATAGGTCAACTATTTTCATAACACACGTTCAAACCCTGACCGTCCCAATGACTTTTTTGTACATACGGGATAGGCAGAGACAATAGAGCGCCGGTTATCTCTAGTCTTACATACCTCTCTCGCTTCGTCCACACTCTTGATCGCATCCCTGTGTCCGATCGATTTGATCCAGGTAGTTGGAACGTGGTCTATCTCTGCCTCTTCTTCCTCACAGTTTCGCTATGTATATCTGTTTCGTCAATCTTTCTTTCACTCATCCTTTCTATGTATGTCCAAACCAACGAAGCATGTCTTTCTTCTTTACAATCAGATCTTAGTTCACGCAAGTTGCTTTACGAATCTCATTATTGCGGATTCGATCTAATATCGTTAAGTCACACATATGTTTAGAAAGGAACGCATCTCAACTGCATTGATTTTTTTCTTAAGTAATATATTAAAAGCCTGTTGTCGGACTTGAAGCAACCTTCCATCCATTGTTTTTTTAATTACAGGGTTGAATCTCTTCTCATTCGTGAAGCAGGCTCACGGCGGAGTCGACGTGTCTCTGGATCGTGTGCCCGTGCTATCTCTCCATCTGTCGACTATCTCTATCACTTGCACGACGCCGGTCGTTTGCTATCTCATTCTCGACTCTATTGTTAAGTTTGGAACGTGATGTGTTACTCGAGTATCATAATATCGACTTGGTTCTTTGACGAGAAGGCAATATGGAGGTTCCGTAGGTTTTAACGGATAGATGGGAAAGTTATTTGCTCATTCCCTTAACATTATGTTATATTTATTTTTGTTTGAAATATTTCTATCCATCCTGTACGACATGACTCATATTAACATGACTCATATAATTATATTAACGCAATAATGCATTCATTTGACCGCAATATATAAATCTCAACGAATTTCTATAAGCAATAACAATTGAAATTATTAATTGTTGTAGGCTCTCTATTTAAATGTTTTTTGTGAATTTTAATAATAATAACTATACACTCATGTTTTATATTAAGTTTGGAATCTCGGTTCAATTTTGGAAATCTCTTGATACATACGTATGTGTATGTTCATATAAGAATCAATTTGGATGTTTACAAATCATATCTTTTTGTTTTTAAATCGTTTAAGATTTTGACTGATCGGAACTATTTGCGTGTTGTAATTCTATTGTAAATGTTAATTAATTTATTTTATCTAAATGTATCTTGCATAACATATCACTGTGTAAATAATGTTAAAATCGATGTCGTGTCGGGTGGATGGCGTTATTATTGAGTATAATATAAATAAGATTCGTTTAATTACATTATTGTAATTTTTACTTGAATCTCGACATGGTTTAATGTGTTTGATATTGGTTATTGTTGGAGTAAATCATGTTGGTTCAAACATTTGTACTCTTAACAAATCTTTATACTGAAAGTGGTCCATATAAGTTTTCATTGTCTATCAGTAACTCTGTTACTTTATTCCTAAGGGTCGTGATTGCATTTTTGTGATGATCTAATCATTGTAAGTGTGCGTGTACGGGTGTGTGTGTGCATTTCGTTTCGATACCGATCTGTATCGATATTAGATAGTGTTACAATACAACCAAAGACTCAACCATATAATCCTTTCAAATTAAATGTAACATTTTCTCTATGAACTGCGAACTTGTAATAACCAGTATTTACTTTTGAATCGTCTAATATCGTTACAAGTCGCAACAGCTCTTTGCTGACAAGATCGTCTACTAAAATAGCCTTACTAACATAAATAATTAAATATTGCTACTAATTAATAAAAATATAATAATATAAAAACCTTCTTGCTAGATTAAAAACAATGTGAATTATAAAATTGAAAAAAAGAAAGCACTTGATTCTAAATTGAATTGTAATAAAATGACGTTTAGGTGTTTTTTCTTTAGTAAATCTTATCGATCTTTAAGTGTTATTGGTATATTAACTCTATTTTTAACCTTATTAAGTATACTTTCATTTGATAGAGATGTAATATTTAATTAATGGGTATGTTTGACGTCGTTTGCTGTTATTAACAGTAATTCGAACTCATTTTGTAGAAAATTGTATGTACGCCTTCGGTACTATAGTTAACTAGAATAGTAGCACTTTTATCGCGTTATTATTTAAGTTTTAAGTAAAATTATGTAAGGTTAAGCTGGCTCAGTTATTGATTAAAATGCACGTTATCGCGAGTTTACAATTCACTAATCAATAAAACTTTTTATTGATCGATAGAGACAGGTAATCACACTAATATCATATTATTTTACAAAACGAACAGGGTGTCTCAGTAAATAGAACATTCGCTCAAAAATGTGATAGAGCTCAATGAAAGAAAGCAAATAAAAATATATCCCTTTAATAATTTTGAAATGTTATCTATGGAGCAATTTTTTTATTTATTGCACCGTCATGAGGATATTTTCAAAACACCCTACAGCTTCTGGAAGACAACTGTTATATTTTCTGGGATACCCTGTTAATATACTAAGTATACGAAAAATAGTGGCGTAACGATACCAAGCAAAAATATTCATACTGTGGTAAATACATTGGAAGGGGTAAAAAAGAAATTAACTATGTGATTTCATTTCTACAAATTACTAAAGTATATATTTATTTTATATATATGTATCCGGTTAGAGTATTCATTTTTGCATTATTATTTAAACATGCGAGTTATCTCGAGGAACTACATTCCTCCGGTGCATACGGAATTACGGGTTTCCCAAGATCAAAGGTCCGTTGCATTTGGCTCGCTTTGCTACCTTATAGTTGTGTTACTTTAACCAACGCCGTTCAATGTTTGATAAACCAATAGTTACGCCACAGATATGAAACAATAATATTATTAAAATCAATAAGTATCCATAATCGGACGTTATCTTGTTTCTTTCTATAAACCAATAGTTACGCCACTAACACATGCATTAATAGTAAGCCGAATTGGCGATATGAATCATTAAAATCAATAAGTATCCATAATCGGACCTTATCGTGTTTTTTCTTTTTATAGCATAAGGCAACACTGATTTTGCACCTATTTTATTCTTCTGAGCCAGCATAGGTTAAAACAGCTGGAGAGGGAGTCAATGTAGAGAGCGCTAGATAGCGTTTCCCAACCCACCCATCCTGTCAATATCTATGGCAACTGACACCTTATAGTAAGTAAACGACACTGAACTTTACAGCAGTTTTATTAACGGTCACATAATTGATTGAGCAAATTTGACAGTTGCAAAGCAATGTTGCCATAAATGTTTGTGAAATTTTGTTGATACTGTTGTAAATTATATAAAATGTGTATTTATGAAGGTTTGTATGGTGAAAATCAATGTGATGAACGAACACTTCAAATAAACTAGTATTAAAATCTGACATAAGGTAAATTTTACAACAGTGTTTACAAAGTCTACTCATTCTCCACCCAGCTATGATAGCACCTTAGAATCGCTTCAATTTCTTTAACTATTTATAGAACATTTTAGTCTCAATTTTAATAGTGCACTTTTTTATGTATAGATAGGTATAAGTAGCTAGGCTAATCCATCGATTTTAACTTACAATAAACATTTGCGATTAGCTTTTGCTTTCTCGAATTATATACGGAAAGATAACATTAGTCTGACATAAGACCAAAATGTCACCACTTTCCATTTTCAAATAATTCTAATTTTAAATATCTAATTGACACATAATGAAAATTCGTTGCAACTTATAGCAATGGCGACTGTCAAAAGTGACATTTGTGAATGGGTAGTGATGTATGACGCGCGTGTTTACTGCGGCGTATGACAAGTATTACTAACACCAAACTTTGTAGTTAACTCAATTGGAGTGTTCTTTAGTTTCTCTACAGATATTAGTGTCTGCTAGCTTGCGCCTTTGTATCCAATACTCTGACTTGGTCAGTGCTAGTTGAAAGTTTATAAAACTTGCTACATTATATTAAGATCTCACTTGTAAATAAGGCATAGATAATGTGTTTACTGGTCATATATCTAAGGCTTTTCCATAAACTACAGAACTATATCGTGTGAAATATTAAGTCATAGCATAGAGGTTACATCATTTCACTAATTGTTTTTTTTCTAATCTATTAAGTATTGTCTTTGAGAATTACTTCAGTGCTTATTCCAGCTCCTTATTTGTATTATTACTATATATATGTATGTATACTCTTAGATTATTCCCTTGACTGATAAAAATATTATTAAACCATTAAAAATCTTTTGATTTTAGCAATCGCCATTAATTTCAAACACATAGATGATAGAGAGAGAGCGCTTTTTATTTTAATTGATTATCAATAGGTACTGTCATATAATATGTCATGTAAAATGTTTTGAATGCGATCAGTTTAATGTAACGTCACTTTAACATAAGATTCCAAGCTATTTATCATGTTTCGCTTACACTTTGGTAATGTTTAGAAGTATAGTTGTGCTAACGATATATTTGAGTCATTAATATAATGCGTTCTTTGTTTTAATAACTATCTATAATAGTTAATGTATGTGTTCAGTGAGAATTAGTTTTAAAATATCTTGATATTATTTAGCATAGGATTAGGATTAGCTGTTCTTTGTAAGTCCTGTTTTCAATGAATGTCAAGTATTCTAATGTTGCTAGTTTATTAATAGGAACTTTATTTACTATTTGTTTTCGAGGGCTTATCGCAAGTATATATAGTTCAACACTATAAATATAGTTAAAAAATATTGAAATCGAATATTTAAATATTGTTTCTAATATTTTCAGGAATCAATGTTTATTTGGTTCATTCACCATGTATACCACCACCATACGTGGTCTTGTAAAACATTTACATTATTGTCATATCGGCGAAACTTGAAGTCGCCGGTTCGATTCCCGCTGAGAGCAGATATTTGTTTCATGAACACCAGTATCGGGACCTGAGTCTTGGAAGTGCTTTAAATATCTATATTTATAAATATTGGGAGTTCTTTATTTATTTAGTCAATTTATGTGGAACTATCCAATGGTATTTATTTATTTTATTGTGCATTTCAATTGATCTTTTTAATATTTGTTGCTCAGAATATATTTATTTTGGATTTATCATTTATCTTGCGATAGGCCCGTGAAATATAATAGTTTTAAAATGATCGACGCGTTCCTTCCTCTGATATCATAAATAGGCCTAAACCTTTCTGTTAATTTTAAGCCCGTAGATGATACAGGACTAGAATACATTATTGTAATACCTTGCTTACTCATGTACACATTGTAATAAATACCTTGTCAGATTCGATGTGTTACTGATGTGATTGTATTAAGATACGGTTACTCTTAATAAAAACCTAGCTTGTAAAACGGACATGAGGTAAATGGTGGTAAGGGTGCAGCAAGCTTAGCCATACCATTATTTTTTCAGAATTTTCAGGAAATTTTCAAAATAACTTTTTGCCCAATAAGTATTTAAAAACCCTTGTTTTTATTTCCAGGAATTCTATTGTTTCGGTTTGGTAACTTTATTACGACATTATTACGGTAGAGTCTATATTGCTCAGGGTAAATGCTCGTTTCGAATCTGACAGGGTCTTTATACATACTTTAATTAATGTTCGCACTGAACGCTAACACTATGCACGAATTCCTCAGAATGTTTTGACGAACAAGAGTATATAAAAAAAAACTAATTTTAACACTTATCTACAAGAAGTAGTAGTTTACAAGAAATTAAACCGTAGGATTAATTTATCCTACTATCTATCCTACTATCCTATATTTAAGATGTGAAAGAGAAAAAGCACCGTAAATGCGAATGCTACAGCGAGAAAGACTATTTATTACTATAACTTTATCAGAATTTAAGAGGCGTGATTTCGTACGCAGAGCTTAACTGCCGCTCACCTAAATGATGAATGGTTATTTTATGTAATATGATTTGTCATATTACATAAAATAACCATTCACCAAAATAATGTAGATCTTTATTTATTTGACTGCTTACATACTGGTGGGTAGAAATGAGGAGGGAGTGATAAGGAAAAAAAAGCTTGTTTTGTTTATTTATGGCAAGCTTTTGTCGCTGGCTGCACCGTCATCTGTGCCAAAAAAGTGTAAATATTTTTCCATTAAAATTTATTGTAAAGATGTTCTATTGATAATTAAAGTATATCATTCTTATCTTTCTACACGTAATTATAGAAACTGCGTTTGTTAGTGACAGTAACTTCATGATATTATCTGACATGTTAGTCAAGAAAATAAACTGTACAAAAAAATTGCAAAATTCGTTCAGAATTTGATGGATATTGAAACGTCATTTTAAGTTCATACATTTTAATTCAAATTAATTATGTATTAAAAGATCAATATTTTTTTTCTTATTATACAATAATTTAAACAAATGAAATATAAAATATTATTTTGCCTATTTTAGAAATGCTTATCGTATTGCACCTCTCCTTAAATCACGATGGAAATATGTATTGTTACACAATTTAACTTAATTTTATTCAGTTATAAGTAAGTAAGGACAGCAACATTAGACATTTACCTGGAAAAAACTAGTTCAGCTAAATAAAAACTAATACACTTTTCGTCTAAAAACAAACCAAGAACCAAATAATATTAAAAAACGAGGACAAAAGGTGTATTAGTACCACTGCAAAGGCAGTTTCTATGAATTTTATTGACAATATTTAATTTTAACTGTTACACCAACACTACACGGTTATGCGGAGAAGAGTTTTACAGCTTTTTTAACACTTACCACAAGTCATTAGGTTTTTAAGAAACCATGTGCCAAAAGAATCTATTTCGTTCTAACATAAAATTATTATAATATTTAGTTACCTTCAATAATTTATGTAATCAAATAATATTTCATATACAAAAAGCTGATAAACTCTTATTTCGTATTTATGGTAAGGACAAAAATAGTTGTTCTCAAAATGTTACGTTAAATATGTATGAATTTGATCATTGATCTGATCGCGCATTTTGAGGAAAACTTAAACCAAATAGCACTTCGTTTTTAATAAAATTCATCCTCACCACACAATGTTGTTAGTATTAAGTAATTTTATTATTATTATTATCAATTTTAACCAGTTTTGATCAACAATAATTGTATTATTGATGGAATTAACCAATGACCGTACGCGGGAATTTTAACCTAAAGTAACCTTTACCACGACAGTTTCCGCTACGCCATTGAAACATGAGATTTAATTGCATATTCTATGACGAGTAATATAGATAGGGTAGTGACAGTATTTCGATTTGTAGCATTAAATTCAAATGTCATATTCAAATGTATAATTGTCATTTTATCAAAAACTTTGGAGCGAGTTCGCACCTGATGGCGGCGAGTGTTTCACTCGAATGGTCGTATTCTGACCTATGGTTGTTAGTATGGATATTTTCTTGGATGTGAATGTCGATTGTACTCAACAATATAAATTTCTAATCCATTAGATTTTCGCGTTTTATTTATCCACATTTGTATCTATTTACTTGAGCCAAGCGTGTTAAGTTACCAAAAGTTATTCCCGTTCAAAATAAAACTACGCGTGACGACCGATAATTGTTTTAGACTTATAATCCCGTTTCTTGATGGCAACCTTAACTCGGTGAAAAACGGAAAAGCGCCATCTAGTGTCAGTTTACGAACTAAGTGATGGGTTTCATTGAATTGTTACTTTTTATAATCGAGTTTAATCTACATATTCCTTTTGCGATAGCTTTTTTTTACCTTATCTAGTCACAAATAATTATTAATTTAACAACGTAATATTTATGACATCAGTGACATCTATAATTGTATCTGTTCCCCTCTCATTACCTGGCCTAACATTTGATTGCAGAGTGCAGCGTACGGATTTAGTTCTACCACCTGAAAATAAAAAAATTACCTTTATTTTCTGTCTTCTATAATATGACGGTATTTTTTTTGGTGTAAAAATTTTAATTCATACATAAAATCATCACGCCGAGTCCCTAGCAGGGTAGGCAGATAGTTTAGAGCGGGAAATGGGTATGTGGTACACATGGACACTGACACGGACATGGACACTGCCAACCCCTTCGAGTCGAGAAGATAAATTATAATTCCAGTAACGTAACGGCCGCTTATGTTAGTGGTCAGAGATCCTGGCTGCGAAGTTTGAGGTTGGGGGTTCGAAACCCTAGGGAGAGGATATTTATGTCATTTAGACAAATCGGTATATCGTTGATAATTCCCATAGCTTGCTTAGTCAAGAACTGACCCAGTCCTTAACTAAGACCCATTGGTATCGGGATCAAGATCCAGAGGATACGAAAAGCGCTTTTATTATTAAAATTATCTGATAGCACCGTTATAACCAACCTGCTTCTTGGCAAATCCACTCCCCAGCTCAGCAGCCTTGGTGAAGGCGAGCCTGGCTTCGTCGTCATACCCACGTTTGCGCAGTATCACTCCGCGCTGACACAGCACCAGAGCGCGCGTGCGAGTCTGCTTGTCTTTGGTTAGCTTTAGCGCACGATCTAGATCCGCCATTGCGTCTGTTAATCATCTTAAAACATTATTATTTCATAAAAAGTAATAAGCTCTCAGCACATAATGCGACGGACTCGCCATCTGTCAATTTGGCATCTATAATATATCTCTGGCGGAAAGTGAGTGCGTGGGTGGGTACTACCTATACACCTCTGCCTACCCCGTCGGGGAACCTTATGGGAAGGCGTGAGCGTGAAAATCTGCACTTTTGGATAGAACGAATATGTAGGTGTATCTGTAGGAAATAATTTAAGTATTTTCTAACCTAACCTAACCGAGAGCCTTACCACCATCTCTCTGCATTAGTCTCAGTAGCTGTGCCCTGTCGTTGTAGGCTGGTGCTCTGTCGGGCGCCACTTCTATACCCTTGGTGAGTACTCGCAATGCTTCTTGTAGCTGGCCTTCTTCAGCCAGCCGCACGCCTTCTGCGCAGAGCGCTTTTGATTCTACAAATGGAGACGTTGATGGCTCTGTAAAATAGATTAGAAATTTTCTATTCGAAATAATTATAGTTTAGGTACGTCAGAGTGGCAGGACACACATTGAGTTGCACTTAAGTACCTATTAACATTCAACAATACAAGCAGCTGCAAATGGCCTTACAACGTTCAAGTTAACTTATCAGTTCTCCAATAGATGGCGTTGCTTATAAACATTGAAATCGTGAACCGCGCTATAGAGATTCTCCGCCGTTTGATGACTACCCCCGAGTCGTAATGTACGGTATCGCTTCTCGGCCTTTTGGCTAAGATCAAAGTGTAGTATCTGTTCTTTTCAGCTTAATATCTGAAAGTTCCCTCATTGAGGGACCAGTATATTAAACTGATTTTTGTACCTAGACGGGATGTTCGGGGCTCGCTCCACTCCTGTCGCGGGTCGGCCCGGCATTGCAGTGCCGCCGGGATCGGCCCACCACAACCATAACTACTGATTGTAAATATCAATCATCAACTGATTGTTGAGTTTGATTTGACTCAGTTCAATGAGAGACGATTATGTAAAATTATTGTAAATGCGTCAGTTACATACTCGGTCGGTGTATTATATTATAAATATGTATATACATATTTTATTTACTACACCAATTCAAATTAAGTTGGTCAATTAATCCACACATACCTGGTTCATCATCCACAAAACTGTCTCCATCTTCGGCTACATCTCCAATAGTAGCCGTGGGGTCGAATATACTTCTCAAAACTGCTTTATCCCTTTCACTCAAATGCTCCAAAGCTGCCATTTTAATATTATCTTTAACACGACTCCACTACGCCGCATCAGATTTAGAACTGGATTAAACTAATAGCGCAGCTGTATTGAAACTTGTTTTTGTACTCCACAGTCGTGAGTAGGGCTCCAGCTCTACTTCACCTGCCATCGATTTTTATAATAATAATGATTGTAAAATAATACCTATGTTAACTGAATTGTTGATGTTAGAAATCGATGACATGTGTATGTGGGTTGGACCACAATTAATTTTCCCTGAAAAATAGGCAAATCGGTATAAAAGTGAACAGCCTATAACTAATGTCTGTACATACAGACACACAACTGCGCACAAGGTTCCATCGAAGTATGCTAATGAGTGAACAAGTTCCTCTCAACTGTATAATTATAATGACGATATCAGAGCGACGATCTACTGCAATGGACATTAATTTATCCACAGTATGATATTAATTGATTTGAGTTTGTTAATTGCATTGCAACTAGGACGCTTAAAAGTCTGGGAAAGATTTTATCAAATTACATTTAAATACGATTTCCGTTACAAATGTTTGGTAAGTCAACTCAGGTTAGCAAAACATTGGCTAATGTTTGATCAATACGCCTTGAATTATGATTGATAGTAGTCAATTAAAATATATCCAGCTGCCCTGTTTCGTATTAAGAAATGAATAATAAAAATAAAATCTGAAACACAAACGAAACGCCATCTATCTATATATAAATAGTTAATTCTAAATCGTCAGAGCAATGCAAAAATCTTCTTTCTAATGAGCCTATTTCATTCTACATAGTTTTTTCAATTAACGCAAGGAAAAAAACTTGTTTTTTTTTGCTTTTCGAATTTATATTCAACTTATATGTAGGTACTGACCTCTTTTAGTAATTAATGGTTAGACTGTCGTGTCAGATATTGTCTGGAGTCTTCTCTCAGGCCCGACCTGATATTTATAAGGGTCCCCAAAAATGTAGGCAAAGTTAGACACCCTCTTTTCTCTGGTGATATTTAAGAACCTAATTCTAACCGTGTGAAATAATTCCAGTCTAGATAAAAAAAATATCCGGATATGATAACGATGTTATCATATATTTATTTGTTGATTGTATTAGGAAACCCCTAATTCATTAAAAAAGACAAAATATTTCATCAATTTATTTTAGCTGGGTAATAGTTATATTTTTTAACATAGCTTAGTTAAAAATACTTTCCGATACAATTTTAAAATTCGTCATGTTATATTGTCCTTTAGACACCGAGTGTCTCTCACGATGCACTTCCATTTCTTATAGATCTTAGTTTAATGTGTCTTTCTAAAATCTTCATTAATTAAAGCAGGAGAAATATTTATAACGATGAGATAAAAATCTTAGGATTATTTAGTAAATTCAAGATTGTACAAGTAAAAAACTACTTTATTTATTTAATATACATAAAAATACAGTGATAAGGCTTGTAACAAGATGATTATTCTATATCACAATCCTCAGTTACATGTAAACTTACGCTAGCAATGGTTTTTCGACCAGTTTATTTTGATTGAAGTTATTCGCGCATATGACCAGAGATGGCGGTAGCGTCACCATACAATAAGTTACTGTGACAGGAGATGCGCTTACAAAGTGCGAGAGCACTAAGGTGGGCTAACATTTTTCTAGCGTTATTTTACATTATGAGTAATCCCTAGGTTTCACTAAAAATAGTAAATCTCACTCACAGTACAAGTATCTTAGAATAGAAATTTCACCATCCAACTATAATATATACTATATTTAAATCAAAAAACTCCTGGTCAAATATTACATGCACCTCAGTCACTCTAAATGCACCTGGGATCATTTGTGTCAAATTCTAAATAAAATTTGGGACAATGGTTAATACGAGTTTAGATGTACCTACAGTACATTCTCTTCACAACTTTTAAATCTTCACACCTTCCCACAAGGATCTCCGAAGCTTAGATATACTAACACCATTATTTCGCCGGATATAATCAGGTGAACCCAACAACACGCCTTTACGTCGTCTTACGTTTACAAACGTCTTTGAATATCTTCTTAAACTTACGCATGTTTACCTTCACCGCTCATAGTTTGATCAATCACCATACTTAAGTTCAGAAAAACTCCTGAGTCTGGGTTAGACCTACCTATGTTTGCGTTGAAGGTGACTACTTCGTTGTACATTATCTCAACAACCCACGCTATCAAAGTATTGACACAAACACCGCAACAGCATTTACAAAAACTTAATAAACCAACATTAACACTAAAAATATACAAGTAGCAAGAATCTTATTTACTATAAATATACTTTACACATAGAAAAATTGCATATAAAAACAGGTTGCATGCTTACAATTTGCATTGTAACCTACAATTGTATTGATGTACAACATAAATTAGGTTAATATGAATTAATAAATAATTCAATGTTGATGTGAATGAAAGTTGATGAATCTCTGAGTTACAAATATTATGGGAGTGTTCAAATCATCAAAATGACAAAGTTTCTTCAGATAATACAGAATTCATGTTCTATAAGTTATATTTGTTATCATCATTGATATACATACTTGTTCCCTGAAATGAGCACTCTTTAATTTCATAGCATAGTGGTGTTGTTTCACAATTTTTTTTTAAAACACTTTCTGTATTTAAAAAAATAAAAGAAAGTAAGAAATACAACTTGGTGTAGAATATGCTAGCTTACAAATTTAAATTGATGCTTATGCAAGAGAAATTATCTTAAGTTTATTTGAAAAATATAAGTCAGATGCATGGCAACACTAGCATGTTACTGTCAGTCCTTATAAAGACACTGACATTTGCAAATCAAAACAAAAAATTGTGACTCAACTTCCACATTTAAAACTACTCAAATTGATAATGTCGAAGATGTGAGAATTTACAGACAAGTCCTTTGAGTTATGACTTCCAGCAAATGCTACCTCTTCATGAAGCCTTTTGTTCCGTCGGGTCCTCTGGGGGTCCTGATTACTAGCACCCCTCGTGGTGGGGGTGAGGGGAACACACCAGCAGGGGTTGCTCCGGGAGGCAGTCGGGCCAGCACTTTACGCTCCCTTCCTTTGGCATTGTTTTCATTCTGAGAGTTCTTCGTCTTTCCACTTGTTTGATTATCAGCAATGTTGTTAGCCTGCAACTTGTCTTGCAGACGACTTAGGCTGGAATAAAGCAAAATTCTGTTAGATGACCTTAAGTTGCAGTTGCAATAGCTATAGAAATAGCTGTGGAAATTAAAGCTTGAGAATGTTGTATAAGATGACATAAGATAACAAGTATGTGGTACTCCTGGTGGTAAGCATTTACCTATAGTCTTTTATGAATGCTTCCAACATCAAAAGTATCCCTTGCTCATTGCGAACCCTACAGGAATAATTTCTCCATACTGAGCTCTCCAAGAAAATCCTCGACACAAGTTAATTTTGACTTATGGGGAGATGGGCAGTTGATTTTAAATAAATAAGACCTGTCTATTTGTGTCAAGAAACCATTGTTTAGACCTGTATGCAATTGCAAATGCAATTTAGTCATAAAAGGACATTTCTTCAGGCATAATCTGTAAATAATAGATTAGTTTTTGTAGATTACAGCTCAAAATCCGTATGTTGGCATTGATATAATGGCAATATTTATAGAATTTGCAAAAGAACTTGAGATTCGTTTGAGCTGTCTGAAGAGTGTTATGTAAACTACATGTAGATAATACAGAGTACAAATTGCTTACTTGTCGTCGATGACATCTTCGGGGCTGCGAGCTTCACCTAGAATTCGCAGGCGTGCCTCTTCGTAGTCTTTTTGTCTCTGTTCGAGGGTTCTTACTGGTCGAGCCCGGCTCTCGCCGTTAAGCTGACCGCCCGCTGACGATGACGGCCGCTTCAAGATACGAATCGCTGGCTCTGGCATCACACACTGTCCAATACACGCGCTCTCCTCAACAGTAACCTTGCAACCTTTCAGAGATTTCACTGGCGCGCATTCAGTGGACATGAGCTTGATTTTCTGGTCTAACTGAAACAGACAAGCCCACCTGTAACTAACGCAACGGCGCTTGCCGCTGCCGTTAGTGACTACCACGGATAGTCCCCACAGTTTAACTTACACCAATTTCGTCCATATCCTCCCAACTTTCACATACGTCAACTTCATCTTGCGCCGCCATGTTGACTAAATTATTTTAAATTGCCACATCCAAAAATATTCATAAAAAATTGGCAGAGTCATAAATTAACGGTTATTTTTAGGCTATTATCTTGTCTTTTATCAATGGCACCGCTAACAGACTATTTCAACTTTCCATATAAATAACTTACGTAATTATTTAAAATATACTTATAGCTAGTACATACCATAAAATTAGTTAAAGTGAAATTATAGTGGACAAAAAACGGTCAAGGCTACAAATTGCTGACCCGTTATTACCCGTTGTGTAAAGAGAGAACAAGAATATATACTACATTTGAGATTCATAACGTAATAGTTGTCTTAACTTAAGTTTATTAATTAAACGTGTAACTTAATCAAAGGCGTATGTATAGTCGTGCTCGAGTAACGGCGATGGACTCGCCATCAATCACGTTGGAACCTAATATATATCTGGTGGATAGTGGGTGTGTGGGTATTGCCAATACAGTACAGTGCCTACCTACTCCTACTCTTCCGTAGTCGTGCCCCTACTCTTCGGGGGCCCTTATGGGAAGGCGTGAGGTTATTATTATTACAACTTATAAAGTGACAAATATATATATTTAAATAGCAATAGACAAAAGTTCTACTTCTAAATGCAGGGGCCACTGTCAAACACAGAATAAAATAAACACATGCTGTCAAAAGATTAACATTTACTGCGTGTCTGTACGGCATTTGAAATCGTGATATTTATTAGTATATTAATTATCTAATTAATACCTGAATCCATAATTTGTTCCTTCAGTATGAGTTTGTGATCAAAGGTAAATGTTTCCATTTGATAAAATAGAAGTGAAGGTAGTGTGGACTTTTTGTTGAAGGTTATGCTTACACTTTATTTTTCAACAATTCTCTTTATTTTCAGTGTATAAAAATGGCTGTGAATTCGTCATTCAAATCCATAATGTCGGGGCTCACCTCTGTGGACCCTGACTCGGTCCAGTTTCTGATGTTTTCTAATGAAGAGATCAAGAAACTCAGTGTTACGAAGGTTACAAATGCCACCTCTTTTGATGCCATCGGGAACCCGACTAAAGGCGGTCTGTATGATTCAGCAATGGGGCCATTAAGAGATCGGTTTGAGAACTGTGAAACATGCAACAATGTTCTGCTACATTGCCCTGGTCACTTTGGTCACATAGAACTTCCCTTAGTAGTGATAAACCCTTTGTTTGCAAAGAACATATATACTCTTTTTCGAATTAGCTGCTTAAAATGCCACAAAATTCAAATGACAGATAAGATGAAGTTTATATTAAAGTTACAGCTACAATTGGTTGACGCTGGCCATATTACAGCAGCACTAGACTTGGGGAACTATGTGGGCGATGTTACTAGTGATGACGAGCCAGAGAAAACAGACAAAGTGATCAGAAAATATAAGAAACTTTTGAAGAAAGTAGACCCACTGGTTGAAACTTTCCAAAACAAAAATGTTGATAGAATACGAGGAAAAATTATCAATGGTTATTTTAAAACAATAAATGTGGCTAAGAAATGTGCTTACTGTAGGAGCAAATTGATCAAAGTCACCACATCAGATAATAAAATAATGTACAATGTGGGTGCTGAGAGTGGATCTAAGGGCATAAAAATATTGATGCCACATGAGATCAAGGAGTATTGTACAGCAATTGCAGAAAATGATCATGACATATTGAAACACTGCTTACCCATTCTGCAAAATTCCAATGTGACACCTATCACTGACCTGTTTTTTATGGATGTGGTACCTGTATTGCCTCCATGTGTGCGCCCTTGCAATGTGCTGAAGGGAGAAGTTATTGAACATCCTCAAACCAATGTTTACAAGACTATTTTACAAGCTGCTTATGGAGCAAGAATAGTACTACAGGTTATGAAAGCCTCTGACCAACAAAAAGCGATAGATGGGCTTGATTCACAGCCAAGACAGGCTTATGAGGCTATTATTGCTAAATCTCCAGCTGAAAAATTACATGTTGTATGGCAGGACTTGCAGAAATATACTAACCATCTTCTGAACTCTGAAGGCCAGGGATTGAGCAGTCAAGGCTTGAAGCAAATCATAGAGAAAAAGACTGGGCTTATCAGAATGCATATGATGGGAAAGAGAGTGAATTTTGCCGCTCGTTCTGTCATAACACCTGATCCAAATGTAGACATTGATGAAATTGGAATTCCTGATGCTTTTGCTACAAAATTAACTTACCCCGTACCAGTCACGGAATGGAATGTTGATGAACTGAGGCAAATGGTAATAAATGGGCCAAAAGTACATCCCGGGGCAGAAAAACTTGAGATAGAGAATGGGAGAGTTATAAGGATCCCTCCTGATTCTATCCAAAAAAGGAAAAGTCTTGCTAAAAAGCTATTGACCCCAGATGAGTTCAAAACCTCTGGCCTAAAAATTGTTCATAGACATTTGATTAATGGGGACATCTTAATACTAAACCGTCAGCCTTCACTTCACAAGCCTTCTATGATGGCCCATAGAGCAAGAATTCTACAAGGAGAAAAAACTCTGCGCCTTCATTATGCCAACTGCAAATCATACAATGCTGACTTTGATGGTGACGAAATGAATGCACATTTCCCTCAAAATGAAATTGCTAGAAGCGAAGCATATAACATTATGTCGGTCAAAAAACAATACCTAGTCCCTAAAGATGGTACACCACTAAGTGGTCTAATTCAAGATCATGTTATATCTGGTGTGAAAATGTCCCTAAGAGGTGCATTTTTCTCAAAATTTGACTACCAACAGTTGGTTTTTCAGGCTCTATCTGGCCACAGAGGGGAAATCAAACTTCTACCCCCTACCATACTTAAGCCAGTAATGCTTTGGTCTGGCAAACAAATTCTTTCAACTATAATCATAAACACCACACCAAAGGGGAAGCCTTATCTGTCACTGATTGGGAAAGCTAAGATTAGTTCAAAAGCTTGGCAAAAAGTTCCTGCAAGACCCTGGCTAGCTGGTGGTGCACCTTTTACAAATGAGATAACAATGACTGAAGCAGAAGTGATCATTAGGAAAGGAGAATTGTTGTGTGGGGTACTGGATAAAACTCACTATGGTGCTACACCTTATGGCTTAGTGCATTGTATGTACGAATTGTATGGAGGAGATGGCTCGAGTGCTCTACTGAGCTCATTCTCAAAAGTGTTCACATTTTATCTGCAATGGATTGGATTTACTCTTGGTGTAAAAGATATTTTAGTTATTGAGGAGGCTGATAAAAAACGAGATGACTTTGTTTGCTTAGTTCGTCAAGCTGGTAAAGTGGCGGCCGTAAAAGCTACAGAATTGCCAGCTGATGTTGATGATAATAAATTGAAAGAAACAATTGGGGTGATGTACACAAAAGATCCTAAATTTAGAGCCAATTTGGACAGGCAATATAAGAATATGCTAGATTCTTATACAAATAATATAAATAAAGTGTGTTTGTCTGAGGGTCTGTTGGAAAAGTTTCCATATAATAACCTCCAGTTAATGGTGCAATCAGGTGCTAAAGGATCCACTGTGAACACAATGCAAATCTCGTGCTTGCTTGGTCAAATCGAGTTGGAAGGCAAAAGACCGCCATTGATGATTTCCGGACGGTCACTCCCAAGTTTCCCACCTTATGACATTTCCCCACGAGCTGGTGGGTTTATTGATGGCCGGTTCATGACTGGAATCCAACCGCAAGAGTTCTTCTTCCATTGTATGGCTGGTAGAGAAGGTCTTATCGATACTGCAGTAAAAACCAGTAGATCAGGCTACTTGCAACGTTGTCTGATAAAGCATTTGGAAAGCTTGAGCGTCGCCTACGATCACACAGTGAGGGATGCTGATGGTAGTGTCATACAATTCGCTTATGGTGAAGACGGGCTTGATGTTCTCAAATGTCAATTCCTAAAAAGTGAACAGTTCGAATTCCTCGATGCGAACACTGGTGCGGTTGTTAGCAAAGCAGTTATCAAAAAACTAAAAGAAGATGCTGATACTAAAGTAGCCGGGAAATCACAAAAATCGCTAAAGAAATGGAAGAAGAGGTTTGGAGACCCAACAGGGAAGATGAGAACCAGTGGTTTCGCTCAGTTCTCGGCGTTAACTAAGAATGATATTGAACTCGATGATTTGCCCACTGATCGCACCAGGGATCCATTATATTGGGAACTAGAGAAAAAATGGCGCGAGTTAGATGAAGAGGAGAGACAACAATACAAAAGGAAAAGTTGTCCCGAACCTTTGTTGAGCAAACTGTCTCCTAATTATAAGTTCGGTGCTATCAATGAGCAGCTAGACGACCTAATACAGAGCTATTTAAAGAATCGACACATAAGTTCTTACGGCACACAAACTGATAAAGAAAAGTTTAAGGAAGTGATGAATGCGAAATACTTGGAGTCTATGGCGGCGCCGGGTGAGCCTGTGGGCCTGCTAGCTGCCCAGTCAATTGGCGAGCCTTCAACACAGATGACACTGAACACTTTCCATTTCGCCGGTCGTGGTGACATGAACGTCACTTTGGGTATACCGCGTCTAAGGGAAATCCTCATGACAGCGTCAGCGAAGCTCAAAACACCTAACATGGATATTCCGTTCTTTGACTCACCAGATGTAAATAAAAAATCTGAGAAACTTAGGCAAAGATTGAATAGGGTCACCGTAGCTGACGTTTTGGAAAAGATAGAAGTGCAATCCGAAATAGTGACAAAGCCTGACCGACAGTTGAAGACAACGATGAAGTTCATGTTTTTGCCTCACTCACAGTACAAAACACAATATGTCGTGAAGCCGGCGCAGATAATCAAGCATATGCAGAATAAATTCTTCGACGAGATGTTTTCTATTGTGCGTAAGCAAGCAAAATCTACGTGCGGTGTTCTATGGTCCTCGGAGAAGCCAAAGAAACGCGCACGTGCTGGTGATGAAGAAGATGATGATGATGAAGAAGGTGGCGGCCAAGCCCCGGAGCCAGTGGATCGAAACAACACCGCTGACTTGGACAGCTCCGATGACGAGGCACCTAACGATGACGACGATAATACTGACGTAAGTTTAAGTAACCACAAAGGTTTCGAACTACGCGGTTCCAAAGGAGTTTCCTTACGCGAACGCTCAGGCAGCGGTATGAACTCCCCGTTGAGTTTTCCCTGGATATACAGCATGTAGTTCTTCAAGAAGGGTGTGAAAAGATTCCTGCAGGGTCGGCAACGCGCGAGCAATACCCCTGGTATTGCAAGCGTCCATATGCGGCAGCGTAATCGGCGGTAAGCCATGCGGGATAGGAAGGGGTAGGTCACAGGAGAAATACATATGTATCATCGTCACAAGGGGAAAACCATAAGTTAGGCCAGTTTGATTAATCATATTTATTCTTTTTTTATTTTCAGGCAAAAATACGCAAGAAGAGGACAGAAGAACAGGAGTATGAAGATCCCGAGTCCGAAGAGGAAGAGAAATCTGACGAAGAAGTAGAATTGGATGAACAAAATGATCAAACTATGATCGATAAAGATGACGTTAATAAAGTAGTTACGACAGAAACAGAGGAAACTACCAAAATCATGACTGACGTAGTACTCCGACTTAGAGACGCAACCAACTACACGTTTGACACAAAACACCACAGATGGTGCGAGTTGACTGTCCTGTTTCCCATTTCTTTTCTACGTGTGGACATGTCACAAGCTTTGAGGGAAGCCGCGATGAAATCTGTCATTCACGAGGTTAAACATATTAAGCGAGCCATCACCAGCAAAGAGAAGAATGTGGTCTACCTTAAGACCGAAGGTATTAATATCCTACAAATGTTCAAATACCACCAAATTTTGGACTTGAACAAATTGTACAGTAACGACATCCATGCCATAGCGAACACGTACGGAATAGAAGCGGGAAATAAAGTTATCATCAAGGAAATCCAGAATGTGTTCAATGTTTATGGTATCATTGTAGACCCTAGACATTTGTCTTTGGTAGCGGACTATATGACATATAACGGAATTTTTGAGCCAATGAGTCGTAAAGGCATGGAGTCTTCGTCTTCTCCACTACAACAAATGTCGTTTGAATCTTCGCTAATATTCTTGAGGGAAGCCGTACTCAACTCTAAGAAAGAAAATATTCGATCTGCGTCCAGTTGTCTCATGCTAGGTCAGCCTTGTCGTAGTGGTACTGGAGCTTTTGACTTGCAGCATTTGAATAAAATTGTAAGCTAATTAATGATCTTGAATATTCGGGAGTACGGAGTACGGACGGACACAATGCTCTAGTATCTGGCTGGACAGACGCGTTAAGACTCAAATGGAATGGAACGTTAATCTAGTTCTAAGTATGAATAAAGGATAAATAAAATTAATGTTGTTTTTAATAATAAGTTGTATATTTCTGACTTTCCGAGCTAATACATAAACAATTTGAGTCTATATTGTTTTAATAGCGTGCCGGATTAGGTTTGCGTTCTACGCATGCGCATTGCCTTATACTGCTACATACAAGGCACATGTAATGTGCATGTAATAACTTTGTCACAGACAAGACATCTTTAAAAATGGTATATAATTATCAACAAATATTTATTACGTAATACAAAGCTCATAGTCCTAAACCACTTACAAATTAATATAAAATATTTTATTTCACATTAGTCTGTACTTGGTACATAAAATACATACTTAATTAAACTTAACAGAATGATCACATTAGCTCCTGGGCGTGCATCGTCTTTCGACGATACATACATAGTAATAACTAAATCCATTAATATTGCAGTAATCTTATATAAAAACTAACTCCTTACTTTAACTATGCAACAACATGCGCTCATAGCGAACAATTAGGTAATGATTTTAAAAGCATCCTAATTTATACAAACATTACCGTTTTGGCACTGAACCAAAGACAAAGACTGAAGGAACATTTTTACCATAATAAATATTTTATATTTTTAGAGTTCCTATGAACTTTTTCTTAAAGTGTAGGTAATTCCTCAGTGGCTATAGATAAATCAATAATACTGACCTTTCCATTCGACTCCTTATTCGAGTTACTGCAAATCAACAAAATGCTACAAATGCAATGGCACTTACTAGATTTTTAAGTTTTAAAACGTTGCTGTGAGGAATTTCCTTATAAAAGTCACTGCCTAGGACGGTAACATTCGCTTTTGGACCCCAAATCACTACATCTACTTTCACACGTCTCCGTTATTCATCAATTTATAAAATAGTATGAACAATACTTGTATGGTAATTTAAAATGAAATTAGTCTAATTACCTAATATTAATAAATTATATTTAGAAAATTAAAAAGATGACCGGATACGGTTTCTGTGTTACACACTTTATTTTTCACAGCCCTATTGATGCGATGCAGTAGGTACTATGTTACGAATACATTAATTAGACTGGCGAATAAATTGCATGCATATAATTAATGAAAAATAACAATGAGATTAAGTCCAAATTAAATTAAAAGGAAATATTTTTATCTAGTTAAATAAAAAAAAATCGAGTGTTATTTATCAGTATCTCGTAAAATAATAATAAATACTTTTTGAACACGCATCCGGTCGAACAATGCAAACAAACACAACTGTCAAATACACGCGCGGGAATAATACTTTCGAATTTCGAAGGTACAAGTCTCGTTCGATTCAGCCTTAGGTACTATAGACGAGTTGTATTCGTTCAGCATAACAGTGATAACTTTTTAAAACCTAATGCGCGGTTTCCTCTAAGTTTCCATTTTTGGCGGCTTTTCTCTCTTGTTTAACGGCTTTCTTCTCAGCCGCCTTTTTGGCGAGGGCCTCATCTTCGGCGGGGTCGTCCCACTCCTGCCGTCTGCCTGAACCGAATGCATTGTAGAACGTGGCGCAGAATATATAAATTCCACCGGCGATGTAGAATACTTTCTTCCATTGCGCTTGTGTGGGCTGTAAATTAAAAAAGATATTGTAATCACGTACTGTGTATGATGACAAAGTAAGAACCAATGAAACAGAGTTTTGTAGTTTATGGTTTGTTTTAATAAAATGTATGTTGCAATTAATAACTGCTAAAAAGCCTTCTATGTGAAACTGATATTGAGTTTTGACATTGACATTGAGACTGAAATTTACTGATCTTTTATTTCCCGTTTAATATTGTCGCGGTCTGGCTGTGGTAGTCTCCATCTTACGTAAGGTAGCAGACAGCCTAAAAACCTCGTTACTAGTGAAAAAGGCTTCGACAGTCGAAGAGGCGCTTTTTTTATTAGGCGAGGGGTCTGATTGACCGATTAAACTATAGATAGTGCCATCCACGAAGACGCGCCCCACTATTCTTCTTTATAGCTTATAATATAAGTGTGCCACCTTCCACTAATGTTTGAGTATTGTCGGTACACACTGGTTACCTGTGAGTGCACACGCACACATTTTTTTTTTATATTCCATTAATAGACTCGTGTCATACTCCGAGCATGCCGCGACAGCCTCGACTAGAAATTGGTGGGGCGCGTCCTCGTCGATGGCCCTATGTGTACCAGGTGTAAATACCAATTCAGATACTTACTCTGCCCTCAATGATGTACCCTGCCACGATGGGGGCCAGGAGACCAGTCAAGTTGGCCAGACAGTTGGTGAAAGCCATCAGGATACCCGCGAAGCGAGGCGAGATGTCCAAATGGTTTACCTGGGACAATCACAACGCGTTAATTTGCAACTTTATTTTACTCAAGCTTTTCAGGAACTAGCTTCGCCAATAAAATATAGGCACGAGATTATCTTGCATCCTGAGTATAAAGTATCGAGTGTAATTAATTTTCACCAATATTATTATTATTATATGTTCGACCAGGCTATATAGATGGTTCAATCATAATCATAATACACAAAGTTCAAATTACCTTGAATCCAGAGTAGATACCACCATTGAGTCCAACACCGGCGGCCAAGATGGCGACCGTCGCGGCCGGGTTGCAGCCAGTGTTGGCCGCTATGAACAAACCGATCGCGGGGCCGTATTGACCTGAAATAAACATAAAACAATAGTGCATACAAAAAACAGCCGTGGTGGCCGAGTGGTTCGAGCAGTTGCCTGCGACGCAAAGGTCGCAAGTTCGAATCCCGACTGTACCAATGAGTTTTTCTGAACTTAAGTACAGTGATTAGTCGCACCACGAGCTTTACGGTGAAGGAAAACATCGAGAGGAAACCTGCATACGTCTGAGAAGAAATTCAAAGGCGTATGTATAGTAGTGCTTGAGTAACGGCGATGGACTCGCCATCTGTCACGTTGGCACCTAATATACCTCTGGCGGAAAGTGGGTGTGTGGTAAAAAACATACAAGTAATAAATACTGCATAGGCCCAGTAAATTTACGCGCGTAATGTATTCGTCTTTGGGAATAATTTCCAAACACATCATTCATATAGCCCAATAACAAGTTTGTGCGTTGTCTGTGAATCAGCCAATTTATTAATTAACTAGTTGTTAATAAATTCGAGTCGAATTGAGTTTCAAGAAATTAATTTTAACAGCCCGAAAAAATAATTTTCCTGAAACACGATTGCAGCGCCTCCTATCGGGTTCAATTGTGAACCTAAACCATTTATATAGATAATTACGATGTCGCTATTATATTACCTACCATGAAATCAATCGAAATTAGATAGTAACTCGCGAAATAAAAATTGTATGTATGTGAAATGTGCTGCAGGCTGCGATTGCGATCTCAGGGCGCAGTCAATACCTATCTTATTGGATATACGTAAGTGGAAATAGAACCCTTACCAATACTGTTGATAATCTTCCTGACTTGCGTATGGTTGAACCGGCCGCTGGACAGCATCCAGTCTGCGACCACCGAGATGAACATGGAGAAGAGCCACATGCACAGGTATGGCAGAGCTGATACGAAACCGTTCTGGAACAAATACAACACCACATTATAGACTCTGCAATAAATACTTTACCTACTTGAGTCAAGCAATAATACTAATAATGGTATCCTACAACTATAAATCTTACTTAAAAAAAGTACTTTTTTCTTAATAAGTATAATACTAAATATAATAAAGAAATAAGCCGTGGTGGCCGAGTGGTTCGAGCAGTTGCCTGCGACGCAAAGGTCGCAAGTTCGAATCCCGCCTGTACCAATGAGTTTTTCTGAACTTAAGTACAGTGATTAGTCACACCACGAGCTTTACGGTGAAGGAAAACATCGAGAGGAAACCTGCATACGTCTGAAGAAATTCAAAGGCGTATGTATAGTCGTGCTTGAGTAACGGCGATGGACTCGCCATCTGTCACGTTGGCACCTAATATACCTCTGGCGGAAAGTGGGTGTGTGGGTATTACCTATACACCTCTGCCTACCCCTTCGGGGACCCTTGTGGGAAAGCGTGAGGATATATTATTTTATTATTATAAGAAATACTTCATTATTATTTAAAAAAATGGTAGCAAAAGCCACTTATAAATATATTTATACAAGAAACATAAGGATATTAACTTGTGAATGGCATATGAAAACAAAACTGACCCTTGTGACAAAAAAAAAGTAAGCGTGTAACATTATTGCAACATGTCATTTTGGACTGACACTAAACGTCAGATTTTCATTTAAATTTTAAACATAATAAGTAACTAGATAACTGTTCAATTATGTAGTAGGTACCAACATTATTGAAACGAATGAATAACGGCGATGGACTCGCCATCTGTCACGTTGGCACCTAATATACCTCTGGCGGAAAGTGGGTGTGTGGGTATTACCTATACACCTCTGCCTACCCCTTCGGGGACCCTTGTGGGAAGGTGTGAGGATATATTATATATTATTTTTTATGAATCCCGTTAGGGAACGTTATTTGTCGCATAACAGTGGCATCTTTATTTAAAACGGTCGTGATTCAGAGTCAATAAGCACAATTGACAGAGGTTGACCCTTGACCCCACATTGAACTCGCAGACATATTTATTAAACCGGTGCTAAAATTGAAATAAGATTGATTACACACTTCTTAAGACATGTGTATATTATTCCTATCTTTATACTATACATGAACAATAATATATCTCACAAGTCTGTGAATCTATAAATCAATAAAATTAGATAATTAAGTAAATACTGAAAAATTCTACTATGCACAGTAAGTAATTTTAGCAATTGTGAGTATTGTCGGATAAACATGGCCTAAATATCGAAAATGAATAATAACTACGTACATAGTTAAAAGCTATATATTGCCACAATGCATATTTCTGAGTACACATGTTACGTGCCTAATAGGAAGATAGGCAGTACCTAGACCTACTACAGGACATAAGAAACAAAAATTTAAATAAAAAACTCACATCCTTGATAGAGAAGTGCAGCACTTGTCTCATGAATGTTGGCAGCTCCGTCATGAGAGTCTCGTAGCCGTAGTTCTGACCCATGTGTGCCAACATTATGGCCCAGAAAGGGGTCGATAGCAAGATCTTTCTCCACGGGATGGGAGGAGACTGGACAGATAAAAACAACATTTGAATTTATTTATGGCATTATTTTATTACTGATAGCAAATTAATCGTTCTAAAATCGACTATTTTCAGATGGATTAACATCTTTATTGAATATGTATGTTTAATTATTTTTTAAACTAGTAAGCATGTTTACCTACATGATTTGTTATATTATATCATCTCTCTCTTATATCATCTCAAATCAGGAAGGAAGTATATTGTTATTGTGATTTAATTTATATAGCTTTAATGTAATGAGCTCCTTGAGGTGGGGGAGGATTGTTGTATTGTGTTGGCAACAGAGGGATTAGTCCCATTATGCTGCCAACACATTTCAACTCTCCGAACACAGAGTGGCAACGCGCAAGTGATACTTCGGTATTGTAAGCGTAAATAGGCTGCGGTAACCGTTTTCCATCGGGTGGTATGCTAGTTTGCCACTCTTGTTGTATAAAAAAAAAGCCTTTGAGATAAACAACGTTTTCAAATTTGTCTACAACAAATACTCACGCTCGACCCAGCAGCGCCCCACAGCGAGCTTAGAATATACTTCTTTTCATTCTCCTTGATCGTGGGACAATGTTCGGGATCCTCGGACACGAAGAACAGGAAAGCGAGACACCACACAGTGCCGATCAGACCAAACACGTAGAAGATGGACGGCCAACCGCCGGCGAAACCATACGCTGACAGTAGACCCGATAGAGGCATGGAAATGACCGTGCCGAATTGGGCCCCTGAAAGAGTAGTTATTGATTTGATATTTTTATGTGAATTTTTTTATGTCAACTCACCCTAAACCATGCTTTAGATATGTGTATAGAAAGATGCACATTGATAAATATAATATACTCGGGAGTTCGTTGTAAGAGCACTATCGATCTTTTGCACACGAACACAGATTTTTCGCGGTCACTACCAAAGGCGTACTCGTCCTTATTATTTCCATCCTATTTCAAAATGTATGTGTCTTTTTGCTGTATGACGTTAAAAAGTGATAGGAATAATATAAAGACGTAGCCTAGTTGCTTACCGGCATAGACTGCAGCTCCCATTCTACTTCTTTCGTTGGGCGGAATCCATTTTGCCAACATGGCGTGCGTGCATGGTACGATGGGACCCTGGAACATTTCAGATTATTATAGATATGTTCATAAAACAATTTAGGACTGTGAATGCAGCGAAAGAGGTCTACGAGGTAAGAGAGAACTGTCGCTTTACTGCTATATTACATCCAAATAATGAATAACACCCGATTTGAAGAAGGTTGAGGTTGATTATGAGAAGGTTTCCCCTGGAGAGTACAGCATGGAGTCCTTCAAGAAGGGTGTGAAAAGATTTCTGCAGGGTCGGCAACGCGTGATTGATATCCCTGGTGTTGCAAGCGTCCATAGGCGGCGGTAACCGCTTACCATCAGACGGACCGCATGCTTGTTTGTCACCCATGTGGTATAAAAAAAACAGAAGGACATTTACCTCTCCGAGCCCTTGGATGAACCGCACGAGGATGAGGTATTCATAGCCTGCCTTGGCAGCGACCGGCACTAAGAGACCGAACACAGAGTTGACCAACATTCCGACTCCAAGAAACAAGCGCGCGCCGTATCTGGCAACAAAGGTCGGTTTAAGGTTTTGCAGCGTGTAGAATTCGTTTCCCACGGTCCAAGAATCATGGAATCCACACACCGCCGTTGTGTGATTACGAGTCTAAAGAAAAGATATAAATCATCACGCCTTCCCAAAAGGGTTCCCGAAGGTAGGCAGGGGATTGAGTATTGATTATATAAATAATTATTATAATATTAATTATTAAAATAATTATTTATATTCACTATTAAAATAATTATTTATATTATTTAATATTAATTAAAACAAAAGTGTGTGCAGGAAGAGGCAGAGGAAGGCCACGTTCCAACTACCTGGATCAAATAGATCGGACTATGAAGGACGGGAACGTTAAGAGTACTCGAAACCGACGAGCATGTATGAAGAGACTGATGAATGTGGACGAAGCGAAAGAGGTATGTAAGTCTAGAGAGAACTGGCGCTCTATACTCTCTGCTTACCCCGTTAGGGACTTTGCGTGATGATATGTATACGTATATAATATAATTATATAAATAATTAATTTCCCATGTATCGTTCGATGCAAAAACGTCTCCTTCACGCGTCTCCTCCACAGTAGTAGTATCCACATTGAGATGCCAAAACCATATTTAGGTGACACCAAGGCAGTGACGTTTTCAGCATTTCAAAATGAGTCTTTCATTTTCATCACGACATGTCTACGGTTTTATCATTCCACGTTAAGCAAGCTAAATCATTTGAATACATTTTTTTTCTTTTTCTTCTCTAGTTTTTTGTAGTATTTTTGATCCTTTAATAAATAAATAGAAAAAAAAGACATCATGATCATTTTCTATGCATATTAACCCATAAATACACAAATCCCACTGCTATACAATCCCAAAATTCCTAACCGCAATAGGCGTGGTCCTAGTTCTAGGCACAACAATATTGTATTACCTCTTAGAGAGAATTCCGAATGGTATCTGTGTGAGGACATAGCCGTAGAAGAAGGATGACAATATGTAGCCCTGTAGCGTAGAACTCCAAACGAACGAGCCGTCTTGTGATGCAGCCTGCACAATAACACCAAGCATTAATGATCAGGTCTTTAATATAGATAGTGCCATCCACGAACACTCGCCCAAACTATTTCTAGTCGAGGGGGTCGCGGTATGCGGTTAGTGTGACCCGAGTTAATTAAGTGTAGTGTGCGTTTGCACTCATAGGTAAGCAGTGTGTACCGATAACACTCAAACATTAGTGGAAGGTAATGCACTATAAACTATAGGGAAGAATAGTGCCGTGGTGGCCGAATGGTTCGAGCAGTTGCCTGCGACGCAAAGGTCGCAAGTTCGAATCCCGACTGTACCTGTTTTTTCTGAACTTAAGTACAGTGATTAGTCACACCACGAGCTTTACGGTGAAGGAAAACATCGAGAGGAAACCTGCATACGTCTGAGAAGAAATTCAAAAGGCGTAAAGGCTATGTGCTTGAGTAACGGCGATGGACTCGCCATCTGTCAGGTTGGCACCTAATATACCTCTGGCGGAGAGTGGGTGTGTGGATATTACTTATACACCTCTGCCTACCCCTTCGGGGACCCTTGTGGGAAGGCGTGAGGATATATATAACATACGTACATATCATCACGCTGAGTCCCTAACGGCAGGCTGAGAGAATAGACTTACTTATTTACCTATTTCGCTTCGTCCACATTCATCAGTCTCACATGCTCGTCGGTTTCGTACTATTTAACCATATTGGAACGGCTTAGCAGGCACTTAAACTGTTAGGTGAAAAGGACAACATTTTCATACAACCTTCTTACAGAACTACATTCATACATACATACATACATATCATCACGCCAAGTCCCTAACGGGGTAGGCAGAGAGTATAGAGCACATAACTACATTCATACTGATACAATATCGTTCATCAGCGAACAGCGCGTGTTCAAAAAATTATATGATGCTTACACTGGTCTTATTCCCAACGACAACACCACACTCTGTATCCGAGGGTTCGGAGATCACTGGCAGGGCGGTGTGGTTGACCATCGCCACGATGGCGACGGACATGTTGGTCCTCATGACGTAAGCGTTGGCCATACCCAGGAACAGCATGAACGTCACCCAGTGGCGGGTGCCCAGCCCGCCTGTCGACAATGCAAAGCTTATATTAATTCACTGTATCGCGTGCATACTCCACTATATCTCGCACTCTCACTGCGCTCAATGCCCTCTTGGAGTCCAACCCCGACTATGGCGGCATGTCTGGAGTATCGTGAGGTGAGTAAAAAAAAGTATTTAATTAATAAAACATAATAAAACATTAAACATAACATATAATCACAATCTTGCAGAGAGCCTGACTTATTTAAAAACACAAATCTTTTGGTTTCCTCACTAGGCAAAGCCTTATCGAGGAAACCGAGTGTATGAATGAGGTTCTTATAATTACTAATTAGTGTAATTGGTTTTTTAGCCGTACTACTTATGTATAAATATATAAATAAATATGATAAATACTGTAGATAAAATACGTTCCACTTAAATTAGTCCCCTAAGGGCTCATCTCAATGAAAAAAGGAACCGTGGTGACCGAGTGGTTCGAGCAGTCGCCTGCGACACAAAGATCGCAAGTTCGAATCCCGACTGTACCAATGAGTTTTTCTGAACTTAAGTACAGTGATCATTCATATATTACTTATTATAAGTACAGTGATTAGTCACACCACGAGCTTTACGGTGAAGGAAAACATCGAGAGAAAACCTGCATACTTCTGAGAAGAAATTCAATGGCGTATCTGTAATCGTGCTTGGGAAGGCGTGAGGATATATTATATTATTATATTATAGCTAGCAAAGCTTGTAGGTACAATATAAGGCACCGATATAAATACATATTAATGTAGATATGGTAGATTTATATTTAAATACGTAGAAAGCTAAGACCAGACCAGACAGCAGAATAATCGAAATAGATTATTCTGCTGTCTGAAATAAAATAAATAAAACTGGGTCTTGATTTTCCTTATAATTATATTTCAGGAAAGTGATGAAATAACTAAAGTGGACATTATGAGGAAACTCGATAATCCGACTTTTATACGACGTAACCTCCAAACTTGTAATTTACGAGTATTCGTAATCCCCAGTAATTTCATTTAGAACTCCGGATTCGTAATCTTCAATGCAAATAACGAACTATACATATAGCTCTTACATCGTTCTTCTTATGCATACTGACCTAAATTTACTGAAAGAAGTTTACAAAGATATCGTTGTCGACCTCACGTTGTTTGAAGTGCTCCAAAGAGAATTGTTCCGGATTGTATCCGTTGAGTAAATGAAAACTTCATGGTATATAGCCTTTCTTTATGTTGGTAGTATTTTTGTTTTGTTATTATTATGCCAAGCAATGTTCTACTTAAATATACACGAGTTTATTTATACAAATAAAATGCAAAATTAAAGATTTATTTTTTAAACCAAATGACCAATTGGGCCAAATACACGCCACATTTATTTATTTACACTGGCTGGTTATAGGTTTTTTATAGGAAAAACAAACTACGATAATTTCATTTGCGTCAAAGGTGAATTCGCTTTTTAAATTTCCAAAGTTCTAAAATAAACATTACAAGCTTCTTAAATTTGCGGCGTGACGTCACCGAGCGTTGACATTTCGGTCACCTGCCTTCATTCCAATCATGTCCATCACTGCCAGGTCTCATTAAAAACATTAACGTAAATAAGAATTCCTTATGGCTTTGCAACAAAAACTATAATAGTATACTGGTCACTTCGTTATTATAACCACAAATGATAAACATTACGTATAAAAAATACTTTTAAATATGACCATTAAAAAAACTATGAAAAGGCAATGTAGGTATAATAGTATAATAAATATAATATAATAGAGTGACTAGTGTTTATATACCTCACGCCTTCCCACATGGGTCCCCGAAGGGGTAGGCAGAGGTGTATAGGTAATACCCACACACCCACTTTCCGCCAGAGGTATATAAGGTGCCAACGTGACAGATGGCGAGTCCATCGCCGTTACTCAAGCACAACTATACATACGCCTTTGAATTTCTTCTCAGACGTATGCAGGTTTTCCTCTCGATGTTTTCCTTCACCGTAAAGCTCGTGGTGTGACTAATCACTGTACTTAAGTTCAGAAAAACTCATTGGTACAGTCGGGATTCGAACTTGCGACCTTTGCGTCGCAGGCAACTGCTCGAACCACTCGGCCACCACGGCTCTTTATACGGCTGTTTATATACATTCCAACATATCCCTTAATAACTAGGTACATGGTTAAGAAGAGCCCAGTTGTTATCAAGACAGCAGGTTTTTTAAATACAGTGACGGAAAACATCGAGAGGTGACGAAAAAGAGGTGGTGAAAATTCAATAATTGCTTACTTGACAGAAGGCTGGCGTTAGACTCGCCATCTGTCACATTAGCACAAATTTATGTCCGCATAAAAGATAGAGAGTGATAGAAGGCGTCGAAGTTTACTTAAATATTTAGAAATTATAGGAGTAGGTGTTGATCATAATTATATTTTTAATTACGTTTCATATGTATCTATGTAAGAAAAAAAAACACTTCCATTTAGTTCAGAAATTTTGCCCACCAATAGCAGGAATGTTTAAATATAGCTGATAGATTGCTAGCTAACAAAAAATATGTACTAGACATGCCATGAGGAGTCGACACAAATAGACTTATGACGACGAGGTAGCCATGACGAATGTATGCTTTGCTGTGAAACACGCTAAAATAACAACATCATTTGAGTAATTAGCGAAATATGACTTCCTCACGGGCTAAGGCACAGAGAGCAGAGCGCCAGTCCTGGCAAGACTAACTACAGGCCTCTTTCGCTTCGCCAGTTTCGAGTAGATACCTACTATTGGCGTTCCCACCCTATAATTTTATAAAAGCAAGATGGACTCATAAAAAGGAAACTCAAAAAGTAAAGCGCTTTATTAATTTAACACAGATATTAATAATTATCAGTTATCACAGTTGTTGTGTCCCGATTTTTACACATTGCGGTAAATATTATTACCTAATTGCTTTCCGATGGACGAAAAGTGCCGTTAAAAAAACTCTTTATTTATAATAATATATAATATAATATATCCTCACGCCTTCCCACAAGGGTCCCCGAAGGGGTAGGCAGAGGTGTATAGGTAATACCCACACACCCACTTTCCGCCAGAGGTATATTAGGTGCCAACGTGACAGATGGCGAGTCCATCGCCGTTACTCAAGCACGACTATACATACGCCTTTGAATTTCTTCTCAGACGTATGCAGGTTTCCTCACGATGTTTTCCTTCACCGTAAAGCTCGTGGTGTGACTAATCACTGTACTTAAGTTCGGAAAAACTCATTGGTACAGTCGGGATTCGAACTTGCGACCTTTGCGTCGCAGGCAACTGCTCGAACCACTCGGCCACCACGGATTTATTTCCAAAATATGATTAATGTAAAATTGTAAACTTTCAAATAGTAACAATAGCAAACATTCCTCGTGAATGTCGAGTCTGTCACAGCCTGCCATGTGCGTCAGTGACGCCTTCTCATATCAATGAGATGGGATTATCATAGACGGCTTGTCCTCAAACTTGGCAACCGCAGTGGCACTGCGAGCCAAACCTTAATAAAACTCAAATAGATACATCAAACTATTACGTATACAATAAAAGGAAGAAGCTAAAGAGGTCTGTCTAGAGAGAAATATAAAGATTAATTGCCAATCGCGTATATTACAAAAAAAAAATCTTAATGATATTTTACAAATTATACTTCTTTTGGCGCCTTATGGACATGATAGTGTTTCTTTATGCTCCGCGCGCACTAAAGACAAAAACTACAAGTTGCAGTTCACCATACCCAGATGGATAAAGAAGAAAGAAAGAAGAAGCGAAGAGGTGTGTAAGTCTAAAGAGATCTAACGTTCTACTCTCACTGTCGATTCAACGAGGGACTCTGCGTTATTATGTTAATTTGTATAACATTCATTCGCACACTTCAGTGCTGGTGTTGACATAAAACATAATATGTATTAAGTATTTTTTATTAACAAACTCATGCCGCGCTTCTTTATGATACTTGAAATGCTTTACGTAACAACGCTTCTTGCGATAATAAAAGAAGACTATAATCAACTTGATTATAATCATAAAATCTGCCTCAAAAAAGTCGATATGTTAGAATATATAAATGTACTAATCGCAACAGGCATATATCAAACCAGTCTCAGTTGTCTCTAGCTGCGATTGCCACGGACCGGTTTCCACGTATGTAAAACTTAATTAATAGATAAATAATAATAATATATCCTCACGCCTTCCCACAAGGGTCCCCGAAGGGGTAGGCAGAGGTGTATAGGTAATACCCACACACCCACTTTCCGCCAGAGGTATATTAGGTGCCAACGTGACAGATGGCGAGTCCATCGCCGTTACTCAAGCACGACTATACATACGCCTTTGAATTTCTTCTCAGACGTATGCAGGTTTCCTCTCGATGTTTTCCTTCACCGTAAAGCTCGTGGTGTGACTAATCACTGTACTTAAGTTCAGAAAAACTCATTGGTACAGTCGGGATTCGAACTTGCGACCTTTTCGTCGCAGGGAACCACTCGGCCACCATGGCTTTTAGATAATTAATAGATGCAATATTTTAACAAGGAGAGAAAGACTACACCAACCAGCTAGATCAAATCGATTGAACACTTAATTATGGGAACGTCAACAGTACTCGAAACCGGCGAGCTTATAATATTAAATGTCGACGAAGTGAAAAAGGACTGTAAGTCTTAGAGAGAACCGGTGATCTACATTCTCTGCCTACCCCAAGATGAGTTCGTAAGTATGTATGTGTATAGTAAGCAAAAATGAATGCTATATTTTCATGTTGGCACCAAAAAAAATATCACTGGCGGAAAGTAGGTATGTGAGGTTAGGTACTATTACCTACCTACCTACCTACACAACTCAGCATACTCCTTCGGAGACCCTAATGCTACATATTACGGTATCACAGATGTGACTAGCAGGCCAAAGCTGTAACTAATGGAAATAAATACTAAAAAGCAGTCCGACATGAACTCAAGCATAGGACCTATTTGTATGCCGGTAGGAAAAAAAAAAAATAAAGCGAACGAAGCCGCGGCCAAAAGGCAGTATTACGTAACACGTACCGAAAACGTGGTTAGTGCGTGACTCAGATTTTACTGAGCAAGGTCATTCGACACTGAACTCTATAAACTATAAAAGGTAGTATTTATTCGGCTAAACATTCATACAGTTTGATTGACAAAAGAAGCTTATTGATCCTGTTATCTTACTAATATTATTAACTAACATAGGTGTAAGAAAAACACTAACAAAATTGACACTGTCTGAATATATCAATTTATTAAAATTATTAACTCAATCACATAAAAACTACTGACCTGAAATTGGAAGAAAAATTGAGAAATAGGTAAAAACTACGAATCAAATAAAATTTTACGCAAATCAAATCGCGGGCGCAGCTTATAATTAACATAATTAGGATTCAAATAGTTCATTGTTGGAACCGAATCATAAAATAATTGATTGAACGGATCCGATTGAACAAATGTTCATGGCGACCTATATAGTACCTACTGAGAAGTTCAGCTTGCAAACAAGGTTTTACTTTAGGCACTAGTTGACGGACAAAAGAGCTTATATTATGCTCCCGCCATAATTTCGTAATCCATCGAGTCAGACACATAATTGATGGAAAAAGTATTTAATTTAGGCGTAAAATACACTAGTACATACATATCATTACGCCGATTCCCTAACGGGGTAGGCAGAGAGTATAGAGGGCCAGTACTCACTGGACTTACATACCTCATACATAATATACTAGTAAATAATCAATTTGCACACGAAGGTTTGCAAAGCATTGATTTACTTAGGTTAAACGGAAATATTTATGGTAGGGGCAGAGGATGGCTATTGCCACTATGGTTAGTCCCCTGTTCCTTTGAATAATGTTGAGATTCTTGAATGAATATCTTAATTTATTTTTATACTCAACGTATACTAAGTAAGTATTGAGTAAGTACGTTGGTTTGTTATAGGTACAGTAAACTAACATTATTTATATTAAACAAATCATATTTCTACCATGGTTAGGTTAGGTTAGGTACAGTAAACTAACATTATTTATATTAAACAAATCATATTTCTACCATGGTTAGGTTAAGTTAGGTACAGTAAACAAATATTATTTATATTAAACAAATCATATTTCTACCATGGTTAGCCCTGTCCATTTCTATGAAATTATTTAATATATTTATGCGACTTAGGAAATCTTGTACTTGGCAGTTCCCAACTATGCATTCATTTAAATGAACAAGAATGCACTTAAGCGGATTATCGTCCAAATCAATATAAATAAATCGGTTTTACGTACATCGTAAATCAGTGATGGTTTATTCTTGCTCACGTGAGAGCAAATCATATTGTTTAGAGGTATATGTAGGTGAAAACTATATAACCTTTTTTGATACTATCAAGGTAGACAACAAGAAACCATCCCGCCTGATGGCAAGCGGTTACCGCCGCCAATGGACGTGCAAATGCAAGTCGCTTTGGCAATATCATAAGGGTTCTGGAAATTCTTTTATTATTTGCCCAATGGTCATAAACCTCGCAAGGAATTATTCCGAGAAGTGACTGAATCAAATGATGTATTAAACATTTTAATCTGAATGTTTCATCTTTCATATCAAATAACTCGACAGATGTAACATCTTTCCAAGGATGCGTTTGCTTTTAATGTTCCTTGTCATTCTTTTCTATATATTTCCATGTCAGACATACATACATATATACATACATGTTAACGAGTGCCTCACGGGGTTCTACCCCGACAGGCAGAGACAGTAGAGCGCCAGTTCTGTTTACTTAAGATCTCCCACAAACGGCTTGACCAATTAGGATGTTTTTTTGTGTGTGCTCAGGTGGGATTAAGAATGGTTTAGATTCACAATTGTGGCAATAAGTGGCGTAATTTTTTATATTTTTACCCAAACAGAGGTGAGCGGGACAGCTAGGATAAATATTTATATGTATACAATATACATATGTCCTTTCATTGCACTCATTTCTCTGAGATACCAAGATGACATACAAGTCGTTCGCTAGTTAGACGACGCTGCATTTAAAATGCTTCCCTCATCTAACTAGCAATATGACGTGACTTTTGCTCAGTTAACCAATGATTATAAACACTCACAGTTCCATACAATAGAAAAAATGCAAATGAAAAAACATTCCGCGTTCTGGAACGATTTGAATATCAAATTAATAATATTCACAGATATTCGGCAAATCAACTTACTCCATAGATTCCATTAAAGTCTAATAAAATCTGCCTTGACAACAATGAACAGCATGAACAATTTATGAGTTTCAACTTTGTGGCTGTCGCTGTGCGACAAAACTCCTATAGTAAATAGAAAAAAAAAAAACTTTGTGGCTTAGAATTAATGTTTATTTCTCAAAGCAGTTGTACGAAGAGTACAAAAAATGCGACTGAATCCAGTCAATTCGACAGACGCAGATCCATTTATTACAAAAAATTATTCGTCAGGTATTAGAGGAACCAGGAACGAACTTTTATTGGCCAGTCAGGGATATCCACATCTAGCATTGGTTACCTATTTGATGAAATTTGAATATGAGTCTTTTAATTATTATTGCAAGATATAAAAAAAAACCATCCTTAAAATCTGCCTCCTTATGCAAAATAATAAGAACAAGCTGGTATTTTGCTACTATTCATAATAATACGGGGGTAGAAACCATGGATTGACATAGGGCTAACAGTAATACATTCTGTCACTTGACTTTTTTTCAGCAATTACTGAAGGACTTGTATCCACATCACGAATAAATAATAAGAAACTTAACTCGACATTTATTAAAACAGATCGAAAGCGAAAGCTTGTGATGTTGTATGTTCTTCTTTAACGCAAAATTAGAGAAGGAAATTAGCACAGCTAGATTTATTAGCTGAATTGCACATAAGTTTTATCCCAGAAAAAATCTACCAATGAATCAAATTGTGCGCAGGTGGAACCGCGTAGCAAATCTAGTATTATTTAAAACAAACACTAAACTCGCACAACTATCAATCCTGAACGCAGACAAAAACAGGATCGCATTCGGTGTTCAGACACTGTGACTGCATACACCACAATAAAACCATTGTGTTACGGGCCTGACCTTGGCAGCGAGAATATTGCAAATTTACGTTGTTGGTATTCCGGGAAGTGTACCTACCTGGCTTTGGTGAATCGACTTCGCAAAAAGTCACTCTAATTCGTACGCAAAAAGCCCACTATTTAACAACAACATACCTACTAACATATAGCTATGCATGACACCATTATTAGTAGCGTGGCATCAACTATGAATTATATGTACATTCCCTATTAGCTACTTCAAGAACTTAAGACATTATTGTTCCCCATAAAATTTTAACTTGGTGGCCGATTGGTTAGGCTAGTTGCTTGCGAAATCAGGATAACTAGTCCGAACCTATCTGTACCAATGTGCTTTTTTCTACAGTATAGTGATTTATCACATCACGAGATACGGTGTAGGAAAGCATCGTGACGAAACTGGCATACGTTGCAGAAGAAATTCAAAGATATGCATAGGCATACGTTTAGTCGATATTAGATCGAATCCGCAATGAAGAGATTCGCAAATCAACTGGCGTGAATGAGGGCGTGATTGTAAAGATGAAGAAAGGCATGTTACGTTGGTTTGGGCACATAGAAAGGATGAGTGAAGAAAGATTGACGAAACAGATATACAAAGCAAAAGTGTGTGCAAGAAGAGGCAGAGGAAGCAATCAAATAGATCGGACTCTGAAGGACGGGAACGTTAAGAGTACTCGAAACCGACGAGCATGTATGAAGAGACTGATGAATGTGGACGAAGCGAAAGAGGTATGTAAGTCTAGAGAGAACTGGCGCTCTATACTCTCTGCCTACCCCGTTAGGGACTTGGCGTGATGATATGTATGTATGTATGTAGTCGTACTTATTAAGTAACGACGATGGATTCGCCATCTATAAAGTTGCCACTTCAATATTAATGAAGAGAAGCTTGAAGATCTATTCGCCTTCCCACGTTTTTTATTTCCCTATTACTTAGAACGTACACAGTAGGTAAGTATGTAATCGCGTCTGTAGATATTAATTATGATTCTGTGCATGTATTAAATGGATTACCGTGAAATTTGTGCCGGGGCAACCACAGATAACGTTATCAACCTGTCAACGTGATTGGAACGTCAAAAGTACTCGAAACCAACAAGTATGTATGAAGAGACTGATGATTGTGAATGAAGCGGAAGAAGAATCTTGAGAGAACTGGCACTCTCTTTGCTTACGTGATGATATTTGCGGAATAACTAGCTACAAATTATAACGAACCAATGCCATTGCTTTCGTACATCTACTGGTGTAACAAATTTTTTTTTAAGGTCGTAACGACTGTATGTAACTTGTATGTCTGTAGTTTCCCACAGATTACCTGCGAAATCATTCAAAAACAACTGAACGTTTGAATATGGTCATTTTAATGCGAAGGTTTTTTCAGTCCAAGTTAACAAATAATTCCTTTGTAAATGCCCAGATACGAAGCGAACGAAATGAAGGATTGATGTAATACATCGTTGAGGAAAATATTAGCGGGGATAAATTTACGAATGTTAGCGAAAATCACTAACAGTAGACCTTGGAACTCACTATGTAACCGATTTAAAATAGTTTACTTGCCTCTTGTTGCATTACTATCATATACAGCCCATTGAGGAGTAAGTAATACGATTATGCAGAGTTCGATGACCAATATCTTAACCGGAAAAGTTATCTTAGACTCAATTGACAAAATTTCACGTCTCTTATAAAGATCCCTAAAGGAGTACTAACAGGTAAAGCAACGCCTTTTCATCGAAGCTATAGGGACTAACGTGACCGATGGCGAATAATTTTAATTTTATCGCCGTTTATCAAGCACGACTATACGTACCGATCATAAGAATCATATTTATAACGTTCCTAAACTATAATTGATAGCAAAATAACCCCACCGTTTGCATCAACCCTGGTAACGTCACGGGTTGCTACGTATGAACTTACCGGTGTACCGGCCGGCGCGCTGATCCTCCAACCCTGGCTGCTCCCACACGAGCACGTGACCGGCGCGGGCACGTTGCGATACCATTGTCAAAACAAAACGAGAGGAAATCGCGTGCAAATAATCTTAATTACAATTTAGGCTAAAGTAAAAACTAAGGGCCGAGGAAACGCGGCGCAACTACGTAATGTTGGTGAGTGGGCCAACGGTGAGTGGTGTGTGGTAAAGAGGAAACATGGCGAGGGTTGCGCGTGACGGTGAGAACGGTGAAGGCTCAAGGCTCTGGTGAACCCGACTGACGGCAACTAATGACGGACTAGTGGCGGGCGTCGCGCCCCGCGTCGTTAAATATAGAGGAAGCCGGTGAGGCGGGGCGGCGCACGCGCTTGGAGCATGCGGTGACGTCAGACACCTCAACTTTTTACTGAACGCTGAAAGAACTGGCTACTAAGTACCGTTATGCAGACGCGCCGATAAAACGCCGGTATTTGAAACGAGATTGACACAGCTCTATTTGTCTAGTTCGTAGGTAGGTCCAGGGTAAACATGACGTTTTATTGCATTCATACAGTCCGGTAGGGTCCACAACACCAACTTAACTGCAGTCGTATATCAATAATGTTTGGGTGACGGGTGTGTACATATGGCTTCCGTGAACAAGCAATTATTGCACTCATGCAAAAAAATAATTAAACGTCTCCAGATCACAGATTCCAGTCCCTCTCGATTTTATACCTTATTTCATTACCTATATTTTTGTATATAAATTATCTATACATAATGTTGAGATGATTTAGCTAATCTTACTAATAAAAAAAAAATAGGCAACTTTTTTTTTCCAAAATTTCCAAAGCTAGTCTTTCGAACTCCACCCGGGCGAAGCTGCGGGCATAAGCTAGTATCTCATATGTGCCAGATTTAATCCAACGCCGTTCAGTAATTATTGTATGAAAACACCACTCCCATACTTAAGTACTATTACTGTAACATAAATATATTATTATTGTGTACCTAATGATTTGAAAAGAGTAACCATGGAGTTTCTTGCCGGTTCTTCTCCATGGAAACGACCAACCCGAACCGTGCACCTTTTTCGACGTTTTATAAGTGCCCATCTAGGCCTATGTGAAATAAAAATATTTTGATTTGATTGATTGATTTATCCTCACGCCTTCCCACAAGGGTCCCCGAAGGGGCAGGCAGGGGTTAACGACTTAGGGGTGGGGTCACTTATGGGAAAGGCGTCAAAACAATATTAGAAAAAAATATATATATCTACATATTACATACACATCACACGTTTAAGACTCTATATAATAGTTCTTACGACTTACTTACCAACATAATTTGGACTTACCATATATAAAACCTAAGTACTTGATTACTCACAATGGTCTATAACCTGACCACAAATTGTGACCTTATTGCAGTCAGTCGAATTGTACTTAAGTAGAACGTAATAACACTTAGGTAATAGGCATGGGATATAATAATAATAATGTCCTCATGTCTTCCCATATTAAATATGTCAATATTATCCTTAGGTAAGCGAAAAGATGCATGTTAATCGTATTAAGGTACTACTAAAAATATAGTAAAATCGAAAGATTGCCAGGATATCTGTAACTTAATCACGGTCGGTCTTCATGGGTGGCAAGCAAGCATGCGGTCCGCCTGATGGTAAGCGGTTACCGCCGCCTATGGACGCTTGCAACACCATGGTATTACTCTCACGCTGCCGACCTTGCAGGAATCTTTTCATACCCTTCTTGACATAGACATTCTTGACAATTAGGCATAGAGGTAGATTTTTTGCTGCATTAACACATATGCGACGTTTTATCCCAGAATGATGAATGAAAGTGGATGAAACGAAAGAGATATGCAAGTCTAATGAGAACCAGCGCTCTCTGCCTACCCCGTTAGGGACTCGGCGTGATGAAAAATATGTATGTGTGTGTAAATCTAGAGAGAACTGGCGCTCTATACTCTCTGCCAAACCTGTTAGGCACTCGGCGTGATGATAAAATATGTATGTATGTGTGTGTAAGTCTAGAGAGAACTGGCGCTCTATACTCTCTGCCTACCCCGTTAGGCACTCGGTGTGATGATGATTATTTCAGGAACAAACTTTTTCTCTCATTCTTAATGAATATTCTTCAAAAAAATCTAATTTGCGAAAAAAACTTTTCTCATTTTTAACAAAATTTTACGTGGATGAAACCGTCGGGCGCAGCTAGTAGACACAAAGAGATAACAGAGAGAGAGAGAGAGTTCCCTTACTAACTACTCGTAACTCGTATGAACCGGATTAAATTAGTTTAGCTACATAATCGCGACTGCTTCACAGGTAAAACAGTCAGGCGACAGTCTTATTAACTACTTGTTACTAGTATGAATCGGATCGAATTAGTTTTACTATAAATATATATTGTAATAATACCACAGAGTATATTTAAAATTCAATAAAATTTGATTTACAAGTATATTTTTTAGTGTGTATAATTTCTTGTGTTGTGTTACTATGCGGTGAATAAGGTTTCCAGTAATGACCTCCTTGGTGAGGGGGGAGGATCGTTACATTGTGTTGGAAGCAGAGGGATTAAACCCATTATGCTGCCAACACACTATAACTCTCAGAACACAGAGTAGCAACGCGCAAGTGATACTACATGAGCGTAAATAGGCTGCGATAACCGTTTTCCATCGGGTGGGCTGTGTGCTTGTTTGCCACTCTTGTTGTATAAAAAAAAAGTATAGGTAAGTAAGAGAGCCGGGGTGGCCGAGTGGTTCGAGTACATGCCTGCGACGCAAAGATCGCACGTTCGATCGCACAATGAGTTTCTATATTTAAGTACAGTGATCAGTCACACAGATGGCGAGTCAATCGCCGTCACTCAAGCACGACTATACATACTCCTTTGAATGGCTTCTCAGACGTATGCAGGTTTCCTCTCGATGTCTACCTTCACCGTGAAGCTCGCGGTGTGACTAATCACTGTACTTAAGTTCAGAAAAAATCATTGGTACAGTAGGGATTCGAACTTGCGATCTTTGTGTCGCAGGTACTACTCGACTAGAGAAGTAAAAAAAGCTATTAATTAAACATTAGTTATTGAATTAATTTACTTAAAAACCATTAATTCAGATATATCACATTATATTGTCATATTATATTTTATTATATTATCATATTATATTTTATTATATTATCATATTATATTATATTATCCTATGTTATATATCACATAGGATAATATAATATGATAATATAATAAAATATAATATGATAATATAATAAAATATAATATGACAATATAATGTGATATATCACAGGATAATATAATACAGCCCACTTGAAAAGCTTCAAGAGGTCAGCGCTCGTAATCAGCATTCGCTCACATGTACATATATGAGTAATGTGACCATGGCTTTTTAGTCTAAGCGGAATTTTGTCTAAATTATTCATCATCATCATCATCATATCATCACGCCAGTTCTCTCTAGACTTACATACCTCCTGCGCTTCGTCTACATTCATCAGTCTCTTCAAACATGCTCGTTGGTTTCGAGTACTCTTGACGTTCCCGTCCTTGAGCGTCCAACCGATTTGATCTAGGTAATCGGAACGTGCGAAAGCACATATATTTTTATTTAAATAATCAGGACATTCTGCTCTCGCTGGGGACAGCGGGACAGTTCCATCCAAAGCGGGATTTATGGTCACTATATACATGAGTCATATGCGTATCGTGGAAAATCCAATAAGCACTATGACTGTATATCCACTCTTTGGCAAACAACGTAACACATTGCGTATTTTGCTCCGACTTTACTGTTTATACGTCTTTGAGTGCCTGTAATGTACGTTGAATATTTACAAATGTAGAAATGTGCGACGCAAATGATTACAGACGAAAGTTTGATCAATACAAATGGGTTCTTATGTGTACTATAAGTACCTACATACATATATGTTTAAGGGACAGCTGATATGCATGACGTCTATGTATCTGTCACTTTTGTACTCTTGAATTATGATTGCAAAAGCACGACTTAACACGTCTGTAATTATGACCAAGGTAAGTTTAATAAGACCGATCGAACACAAGGATGGGAACATCGAATCAATAGTTCTCGAAACCGGCGAGAATGTATGAAGAGACTGATTTAAGTGGATGAAGCTAGGGAGCACTGTAAGAAGAGAGAACACCACCGCTAGACAAAATCCTTTTCTATTAGCGTTCACGCCATCCATTGTACTACAATTACATTAGCGGAGGAAAAACTGCCATCATACATAATTGGTATGCAATGGACAACGTGAAAGCCACTTTTCCACAGCTAATGTCATTACCATACAAATTGGATGGATATCCGATAGTGGCAACGCTAACAAAAATGTTTAGCCTGGAACCCCAGGCGCTCTACTCTATCTGCTTACCCTGTGAGACCTACATACGATCACACCCGGTCCGGTGTGATCGTATGTAGGTGTTTAAGTAAAAAATATTTATTTGGACGTCTCTGTCGGTCTATACCTGTACTAAAGAAATATATATTTGATCGGTGTAACGAATATTTGTTCTGAGTTCGGGTGTTTTCAGGTCTCTATTGATTAAAAATGGTTATGGTAACTATATAAATATCATTCCGTCACAATTCATGCTACCAGTATCCGCTTTAACACGGCTCCATACCGTCAGAAACAGTCAGTTAAATAGGACAAAGCATTTCGAGTTATGTAATAAGAAAAAGCCAAAAGTTCTTGTGCACATCACCGAACGCTTCAAAATTAAAACTATAAAAACGGTTCAATGACTTCTCTCATTGCGCCATTGAGTAATTTATTACCTACATTAGAGTTACATGCATTGATATAAAAAACCCTAGATGCACAGTCTCGACCAAAAGTAACACTTGAAACTGTCCCGAAACACTCACCTACGATACCTACGTTGTTATAGTTAAACTTTGAACATATTTTTTGCAAATTCAACCTTACGCGAATTGCTTAAAGTTGTTTTTAGCAAGCAGTTTACAAAAAGCAATAAAATTTTACGACCAAAGTTAGCCAGTAGGACAAGGGATGGAATGGAGACGAATTTGTTTTATTAAAATTTTTATTTATGACATTGAGTTAGTATATTAAGTTTGTTAAATTATTGTAAAAATATCTTGGTCCAAAAAGTGCTCAGAACATATGACACTTGATTTATTTGGCTTGAAAAAAATCTTCACACCTTTGTTGGCTGACGATTGACGTCTATTCTGCGCATCGTATTGGGTCACAAAACTAAAATAAAATAAAAATGAAATAGAATATGCATATAAAACAACTCGTACTGTTCAATTGTCACCCGTAATTTATACGTATAAATATTTGTTATTTAAGAACTTAATACAAAATAGGTTAAAAGTGAACATATTAATTAAAACTAAACACAATAAAAAAAATCGACTCCATTGAAATGAGAACAGAGTCACTAGTGTAATGCGACTAAAATAAAAGGTGCTTGTAATGTATCGTGATTACACTGCAAAGCGGTCATTAAAATAAGCCGTGTTATATTTGGAAAGTTGAGAGAAGTTTTAAGACAAATTAAATCAAAATCACATATTACTGTAGATATTAAGTTATAAAAACAACAAAAACAAATCAGTAAACTCTTTCACTTACCGAAAATACGATATCCCATCCTTTTTTAACGTTCTCGACGTAATATTTCTACAATTTCTCAACGAACACTTCGGCATTTTCAACGACCGTTTAAGGACGCGAGCGACGAGAGACTGTTTGAAATGAGCGCACAATTTTAAATTGTGCGCTCATTTTATACGGACGTTTTTGAGACGCTGATTGTGTATCTTGGGTTTTTTATATATCAATGGTTACATGATAACTTTGTGTTAACCAGGTGGTCTGCTTGTAGGTAATAATACGTTTCGTTTCTCTGAAATTTAAACTGGGAGCGACATCTGGTATCATTTTGTAAAGGAAAAATATCGTACGCCAGCGCCATCTAGTAATACTTATACAAAGCGAATCAATAAAATTGTTAAATTATGAATACGAATAGTAAAATATCACGATAGATGGCGGTGTCTACACTCGCCCTCCCGTCATAAACCTAAAAAGATACCCTCGCCAATGATTAACATCTTTACGTCTTCCCACGAGGATCCCCGAAAGAATGAAAAATATCGTCTTTGCGTCATGATGTATGCAGGACATGATATGAAACTCTACAAAATACGCTTACTCCGGTGTACACATCTGATACAAATTGTTATTATTTTACTTGTAAGCTTTAATGTTTATACTGTTGGTGTGTCTTTAACTAAAATATAATAAAAAACGTTTATGTATACCTTCTCTAGGACGAATGTATGACTGATTCACTTTTACGAGGGGCCGTTCCCAAATGTCCTATTGTGCTCAATATGTGCAAACGATAGCGTGATTGAATAACAAGCGTCCTTAGTGCTACTAAAGAACAAATTAGCCTGTACCAGGTACTATAGTGCGGTACACTACCTATACGCTGTGATCAGCCATTGTCCGCCGGATGTAGCCGTTTAGATCAGTAGCGGCATCTGCCCACACCTTTGTAGTTTTCCTCTGATCTTCATTTGTTACCCTTACACCTTTCCACAAGGGTCCTCCGGAGGAGTAGGCAGAGATGTTTAGGTAATACTCATACACTTTCCGCCAGAGATATATTTTTTATGTGCCAGCGTGACAGATGGCTAGTCCATCGCCGTTACTCCAGCACGACTATACATGCCTTTGAATTTTGTAATCATCGTAATCTACAATCCTACTAATTTAAATTTGATGAAATTTGGCACAGAGCTAGATTACTTGTATTAGTTGAATCAACTAATAGGACAATGCTTGAGTAAATTTTACATGGGTGAAATCGCGGGGCACCGCTAGTATTTTATATAGAATTTATGTTAAACATTATTGGGACAAACTTCGGAGTATACATTTCTTAAAACAAATCTTATAAAATTTGTTTTCATGGACAGGGGTGTCCATTAAAAAGAGAATTCTCAAAATTGGTCTACTTTGTAAAAAGTTATGCGTTTAACATAAAAAATATATACCTACCTACGTGTCGAAATTGAGAAACCTACTCCTATTTTGAAGTCAGTTAAAAATATAAAAAGAAATCTAATCGTAATCACATAAAAATACGTACCTAAATAATATAAATAAAGTAAGTGGTTCTAGTAACTGCCTGCAAATCAATGACTGCAAGTTTAAATCCCGACTGTACCAATGAGTTTCTGAACTTAAATACAGTGATTAAACACACCACGAGCTTTACGTGAAGGAAAACATCGAGAGGAAACCTGCGTTTGAGAAGAAGTCTGTACAGTAGTGCTTGACTATGGGCGAAAATATATCTCCGGCCGCACCCGTTGGTACCTCTAATACCTAAATACCTCTGCCTACCGCTTCAAGGACCCTTGTGGGAAGGCGAGAAAATGTTATAAAAAAAAATCGACATCATCATCGGACGCTCAAGGACGGGAACGTCAAGAGTACTCGAAACGACGAGCATGTATGAAGAGACTTAAGAATGTGGACGAAGCGAGAGATATGTAAGTCTAGAGAGAACTGGCGCTCTATACTCTCTGCCTACCCCTTTAGGGACGTGATGATATGTATGTATGTATGGCATAATTATTCAGTACTATGATTTAGAAGGTTCTAACGATCATTAAAGGTGAGGAGGATATAGACAACGACCTATTATACCATAACGGTACAAAGAACATACTTGGCACGGCATGCGACTATATGAACGAGGTATGAATGAAGCCAATACCAGTACCTCGACATTGGCCCAGTAATGTTTACGCATTACCATTACACACACGTAGCATAGATATAGGCGAGATATTTTTCCGCTGTAGGATGTGAATTTTCCTTGGTGGTTGAGTACCTAATATTCGTATCACGAAGATTAATATTTATTGAAATTAGTTATTTTAATTAGTTTTATATCCAGGTGTCCTCACGGAATGACAAAGTCTCTGTGCGACAAAACTCCTTAAATAAAGAGAATAAAAAAAAGAAAAGATTGCAGGTTTAAACCTCGATGGTCCAGACTATCACCAAAGCCGTGGTGGCAGTGTTTAGAGTATTCGAGGTTCGAATAGCCGCCTGCATCACAAAATATCATATAATAATATTTTTTAATTTAACCATCTTTCAAAGAGGTCTCGCGCCGTCTAGTCGAGACCTCTCGTGACAGGCGGGCTGGAACATATCTCGCTCAGAGAATCAGCATTGCTATCCAGCGTGGCAATGCTGCTAGTCTTCTTGGCACGTTGCCTCGGGATACCGATTTGGGACAAATATTTTATCTGTAAGTAGTTAGTTTCAACTGTTCTTTGTATTAAAAAGCCGTGGTGGCCAAGTGGTTCGAGCAGTTGCCTGCGACGCAAAGGTCGCAAGTTCGAATCCCGACTGTACGAATGAGTTTTTCTGAACTTAAGTACAGTGATTAGTCACACCACGAGCTTTACGGTGAAGGAAAACATCGTGAGGAAACCTGCATACGTCTGAGAAAAAATTCAAAGGCGTATGTATAGTCGTGCTTGAGTAAGTGCGATGGACTCGCCATCTGTCACGTTGGCACCTAATATACCTCTGGCGGAAAGTGTGTGGGTATTACCCATACACCTCTGCCCACCCCTTCGGGGACCCTTGTGGGAAGGCGTGAGGATGTTTATATATTTTATTATTTTTATAGATTAGATTTGTATGTTTTCCTATAAAATAATTACTATGTTGATATATCTGTGTCTATTTACTGATAAAATTATTCGTACATTGTATCTTCAACGAGGTATTTGCTTACGCATTTTCACAGACGAGCGGTATTTATTTACGAGTATGTAAAGTGTTAACGGTTGAGGAAAAAAATCTATTGATATGATTCAATTGTTACCAGACTGCGCCGAAAACGAACATTAAGGTTTTTCCCAGCATTGTGACAAGGATGTCGAACTTACCTGTAACAAAAAAAATGCAATTTATAAATACGTTAAACAGATATAGTTGTATGTCGGAGAGCAAGGAAAACATGACCACGTGGGGTATCAAACGAATTTGACCTTTATTTGGTTGAAGAAGGTTTCCACCGACAACACACACTTAGCCAGTCTACTTAGTACACGTTTAATGATAAAATAATTTGCAGTTATAAGAAATTCAAGGATTGCTTAGTGTATAGGACAGCATTGGGCAAGCGACACTTACTACACCGTATCATACCATGACCGTGCTAGGAACGTGTCAGGCAAATAAATATTCTTTGTATTGAAAAGTATGACACTGTTCCCACTAGACCGTTCCGTCACCGACCAACACCGTCGCGTGCCATGCACGGAGCGTCAACAAATGTCGGCAAGAATATTTTGCCGGTGCCGACACGCTACGTGCCTGACACGCGACGTTGCCAAACCGCTGCGCGCAGGCGGCGAGTCGGCGAGCATACGGGTTGTAAACGCGTATGATGACCGTTATAGGCGTTGTAAGCGCGTTGTCGTAACTTAGTCATTTGTTGTCAGTTCAACGAGACGCGTGTAGACGTAAAGTCGTAAAATGGAGGATGAAAAATTAATAGAATGTGTACGGAAATATGAGTTTTTATATAATCTGCAACACCCGAAATATATGAATAGTGTGAAAAAAGAAATGGCTTGGAATGAAATTTCGGAACAACTAAAACAACCAGGTTTGCTTATTAATTTATTGTTTATTTGAAGTAATTTAATTACATGGTTTAGTTAACATATTTGTTAGTTTATTTTTTAGATAGATAGTAGTTAAGGCATTTTATTTAGTATAATCTAGTTTATAAAATGTTATATTAACATTGTAGTAAAAAATAATAAATGTTCTGTATTACATGGGGGATCCAATCCAATTGGCCTTGAAGGGTTTGAAAGAAATCCGAAAATTGTTGACGTACTTCAAAAGCAGTAGAAACTGCATTACCTCCTTGGTGTCTTAGGTTGTTAAACTGTACAGGGATATTTATTATTTTCCGTATAAATTACTGTTTCACCGCGTCTAATGAAATTGTATAAAATGCATGTTGTTAGTACAATTTTTTCCGCAAATTCTGGCCTCAAATGCAAACGTCTATTATAAATTCGAAATTTTTGACTTAAAATACCAAAAGCATTTTCGACTACACGTCGTGCTCGGCAAAGGCGATAATTAAAGTGGCGTTTCTTATCATCGTTAATTGACTGTTGTGATGGATAAGGCCTAAGGAGATTATTTTTTAAAGGGAAAGCTTCATCTCCTAGTGTAACGCATGGTGCACTTACATTACTCCCTGGAAAACATTTAGTACTTGGAATATTAAATTTATTTTCGAATATAGCTTTGCCCATTTTTGATTTTGACAAAATACCTCCATCACTATCTTTGCCGAAAGCACCGACGTTTACGGCTATGAAGTTATAATTAGCATCAACTAAAGCTAAAAGTACAATTGAAAATGTTTTTTTATAGTTAAAATACAAAGAACCACTGTTTGGAGGTGCTAAAATAATAACATGCTTTCCGTCAATAGCACCTACACAATTGGGGAAATTCCATTTATTCCAGAATTCTTCGATATTTTTCTCCCATTGTTCTGTGCCAGGCATAGGAATACTTTCTCGCATTATATTTTTTACTATAGCATCTCAAACTTCAAACACGGCACGCCTCACAGAACTGATTCCCATACGAAAGCTAAAAGCAATAGTTGTAAACGAATCACCAGTTGCTAAGTACCTGCAAACAAAATATTAATTAAACAAATAAATCAAATTTGTAATATACATATGTTAAAATATTTCACTTAGTTAAATGTATTTATGATTATGTATTATTGTTTCATCAAAGCTTTTTAATAGTGTTTTGAGTGCGTATTATATGGTTTATGTATGTATTCGCATTTATACGAGTAATTTTAAATACGCTTGACCTCCTGGTTAACAAGTCAACTATATTTTTTTTTATTCTAATACATATGTAAATTAAATGGTTTTTTTTATTTTCTTTACGTAATAATAATTTGGTCAGGCCAGGCATGGATAATCAAGAGCAAAAGTATTGTAGTTAATTTTTTTGAGCAAAAGAACCATCCCAACAACCCGAGAGGTTATGTTTATATAATAATTCTAATTACTTGTATTTTTTACAGCTGCGGCTTGTAAACAAAGGTGGCAGGGGCTAAGAGATGCATACAGAAGGGCATTAAATAAGAAAAAGGGCAAAAGTGGACAGGCAGCTAAGAACATTAAGAAATGGAAGTACGAGGAAGAAATGTCGTTTGTTTCTTCGTTTTTTGTTGAAAAAAAACCTTCAGAGACCGTTGAGCTGACAAGCGACGATGAAGAGTCTCAGAACAAAGATGCAGAAACTGAAGTTCAGGACCCTATATCAATCAATGAGATTAACAATACTGATGCTGTGGATGTTGTGACTGCTCCTCACGATACTGAAATTCGAAACGAAGATAACACTATTATCCGCAATAAATCCACACAACCAAAATCACAACAAGCAAAAAAGGCAAAGGGAATAAAAAGTAAAAACCCACCAGTATCAGCATCCGCTGTGTTGATGTCCAGATTATTAGACCAACAAGGAAGTATTCCACAACAACGAGAACACGATGAACTAGATCGTTTCTTTTTGAATATATCAGAAACAGTAAAAAAGTTTTCACCTTACCTACAAGCAATAGCAAAACAGAAAATATTCAGTTTAGTTTCCGAAATGGAGTTACAGCAGCTCGCACCTCCTTAGTTAGTTACACCTAGTTTTATTACAACTTCACCTCAAGATGCAAATACTCCATCTCCAGCATCGACTTCTTCATGTGTTCAACCAAGAGACACCAATGCCTGCGTCTCCTGAGACTTGGGATACGTCTATGACTAACGATTGGAATCAGTCTGGAACTGTTTTTGAATAGGGTACATACAAAATAAGCATATCTTCTGAATATTTGAATTTAAATAAAAGTCTGATTTAAAATATATTGAACAAATTGTTTTACTTACCGTAAACACACAGCAAGCTTTTCTTTAGATGACAGACATTCTCTAAAATTTGTGTTTTTTCTGACAATATCATTTTCAATTTTTTTCAGCAACACATTAAATTGGAACATAGACATGCGGAAATACTGAAAAAACTTTTCTTCATCATCAACTAAGTGTCTGAATAACGTCCAATACTCTCCTTCGGTTTTTCGTTCTTTTATAGAATCGTGAATCCAGTAGCGCCGAGTGTTTTTTTTGTTTTCTTCTTCTTCCTCATCCAATATTAAAGCAATCATCGCCAGTTGCCTTTAATTTTCTGATAGCCATATTTTACAATAAAAAAATTTGGTAGCACTTCAAACGTCCACGCAACACTGTTACGCATGCGAGAATGAAGCGGATTCCTATTGGTTTTGGTGGATGTTGCATACGGGCATCATACGGGTTACACACGGGTTGCATACTGGCATCATACGGGATGTATACGGGCACAGAACGCCGTCGATCCGTTCAGTGGGCAAAGTAGACCGTATCGTGTCGCTTTTCGTGTCTTATACGCTCCTAGCACGGTCATGGTATGATACGGTGTAGTGGGAAGAGACCTTTAGTGTTACTAAGTGTGAGTGTAGGATCAAAACTATGGTAAGCGGTTACCGCATGTAGACGCTTGCAACATCATGATATATCGTTCGCGCTTTGCCATCCTGCAGTAATCTTTCCACACCCTTCTTCCAAACTCCTTGTCCTTTAGGGAAACCCGAAAAGAGATTGAATTCCACAGCCGGAGCGTTCGCGGAAGGAAACTTATTTTCTGTTATAACATCTCTACTCTAAAAAAAACCGTTTGGGTATCGTCAATAGAATAATGTTCATGGAAGATCATACAGAGCCGTGGTGACCGAGTGGTTCGAGCAGTTACCTGCGACGCAAAGGTCGCAAGTTCGAATCCCAACTGTACCAATGAGTTTTTCTGAACTTAAGTACAGTGATTAGTCACACCACGAGCTTTACGGTGAAAACATCGAGAGGAAACCTGCATACGTCTGAGAAGAAATTCAAAGGCGTATGTATAGTCGTGCGTGAGTAACGGCGATGGATTCGCCATCTGTCACGTTGGCACCTAATATACCTCTGGCGGAAAGTGGGTGTGTGGGTATTACCTATACACCTCTGCCTACCCCTTCGGGGACCCTTGTGGGAAGGCGTGAGGATATAAGATTATATAGTACGCTCCCGCACAGTTAGTATACCTAGAATGCCGCGCACGCATCAACAATAATTCTAGTCCTCGCGTTGATTGTTTGAATATCTCAAGGAAGCAACCACTTTGTTCTGAGGCAGAATACCTCTGGGATATGTCACTTTAGATGGCTCTCACTCCGACCAGCTATTATGATACTCGTTCATTTAAAATAAGGTCAACTGCATAATGTCTAGATTAAATCATTCAACCTATTCACTAGGTCTTTTATGCTAGTCTTGATTTCGTAGGGTTACGTTCTAAGAACTCAAACTACAATTGACCATACGTCGTTGTCGTCCTGTGATTAGTCACAACACGAGCTTTACGTTGAAGGAAATCACATATAAGAAATTCAAAGGCGTATGTATAGTCGTGCTTGAGTAACGGCGATTAACTCGCCACCTGTCACGTTGGCACCTAAAATATTTATCTGGCGGAAAGTGGGTGTGCGGGTACTACCTGTACACCTCTGTCTACACCTTCGGGGACAATTGTGGGAAGGCGTGAGGATAAATAAATTACCTTTTCCTTGCAGTATTTTTTTCAGTACTTCAGGATTTAAGTAAATGATTTTAATTTATTTCATTTCTAGTTTATGGGTTTTCTCGACGCTTTTAGGGTCATGCTACGATGGATCTCATTAAACGGCGTAAGCGGAAACCAGCAATGCCAGGGTACCTTCCAAGTACGTCCTCTAGTATTTAATGCGGAAATAAACCTTATTTCCAACGATACAATGAAGGGCCTATTTACGCAATCACATTTTATCTAAGCTAATAAATATTATAAGTTTGGTTTGTATGTTTGTAAAATGGTTGCAATGAATGAATTGAAAAAAAATAACCGATTTAAATAATAATAATGGTAACATTATCTTTATTTCGCAAACAAGAAAGCCGATATGATATATTATACCTTAACATACAACACAACAAATAAATACATGACAGACTAACATGTTGCAAACAAAGCTGATAAAACATACATATTTCAATTAATGCCTTCAAATACATTACATTTTTCTTGTAAGAAATACCGATCGTCGCTTACTGACCCATTATCACAAATTAAAGAACTGGGCTCTGGCAGGCGTCAGATGCAGTCGCTTCCATTTACGTCTATCCAGCGCAACCTCTTTGACCTTCCCATACGTCTACGTACTATGACTCAGGTATGCTAATCTTTGCTAACCCTCTACCTTTCATTGTAAAGATATTTCCAAAGAAGCTATCATGTCGCTATCGGGAGCTGCTGATCCAACCAAACATTAATTCACTAGCGATGTTTCTTTGAACTGCACAATACTGACTCAGACGAATAAAATACGCAGATATAATTCGTAGCCACTGATCGGTGAAGGCTTAGAAGATTTCTTTCGAGCGTTTTTCCTCCGTATCGAACAAGGCTACCGATTGGATATGCGTTTAAATATACTTTAAACAATGTCGCGTTTCCAATATGCTTTTACACATTTATATGAACTAAATAGCGACTTACTTTTATATGGCAACGTGACAAAAACTAAAGTTTAAATTCTATGAATGAGCCATTTGGAATACCTTACCAATTTGTCAAGCCATTCTTTAATATACTTATTCTTAATATACTTATTCTTATATCGTGAGTTTGTTTACGTTAATCATTCCTGCATTTTATATGGATATTTTATATAGAAGATTCCGACAAATCAGAGATCATCAGAAACAGTCCACCCGTTCTGGAGTTATTAATGGTGTATGTATGTAACCCGACTATGCTTTATTTACATAGATTTCATAACATGTTACCTCTGTTAGGTAACATACAAACAACCACAACACTTCAATTCAAATTTTATCATATAATCAAACTTTTACTACATGCAATATTTATCTGGTGTTCTATTATTGAATATTTATCTAGTGCCGTCAACGGCTCGCGGTTTGACAATGGTCATACTTACATCCCTTTCTTTAATACGCTATACTATAGTAAAACATTAACATTTGCTACTTTTCCGTAACGAATGTCATTGCAATACAATGGATAGCGTGAGTATAGACAGAAAAGGTTTTTGTCTGGGGGTTAGACACACTAGTGACTGGAATGCCCGTGGTCTTCAAACACGTACTTTGTTATATCGTATAGAGCGAACGCTAACAGAAAAGTATTTCGTCTAAAGCACAGGTGATTGCTCAAATCACTGGACCAGTATAGCTTAAATTAAAATACGTACTGGCTGTGTGAACTGGGTGGATTAAAGCAGATTGTACAGTATGCCGGATGTATTTTAAATAATTATTCTATGAAAATAATAATAAAAAAAACAAAACGAAAGATAGTCTAGATGTACCTACTTCTATTTTTGTTGTCCATGTTTCAAACAAAGACCTCCAATACGTTCAAACGATTACAGTTCTACACCAATAGATATTTACTTTTGTCTCGATTACCTACACAACTCATTAAGTATCACTCTTTATAGGACAACACTGGTGATAAATATGCTAATTACAAACGTCGCGTGATGTACACAATTACTAGCTATTTTGCCGTATACTTCACGACTCAGCATCAATTTACGACTTTGAAGTGCTACGTCGGTTTGGACATATAAGTAGAAAGGATGAGCGAAGAATTGGCGAAGCAGACGCACAGAGTGGCAACGCGCAAGTGATACTTCGGTATCGTTTCCCATCAGATGGGCCG
>JACCPG010005700.1:0-15254 GCA_016069955.1 Drepana arcuata
GTAGGTCTGTAAGTCTAGAGAGGACTAGCGCTCTACTCTCTCTGCCTAGCGAGAAGGACTCGGCGTGATGATATGTATGTAGGTCTGTAAGTCTAGAGAGGACTGGCGCTCTACTCTCTCTGCCTAGCATGAGGGACTCGGCGTGATGATATGTATGTAGGTCTGTAAGTCTAGAGAGGACTGGCGCTCTACTCTCTCTGCCTAGCGTGAGGGGCTCGGCGTGATGATATGTATGTGGGTCTGTAAGTCTAGAGAGGACTGGCGCTCTACTCTCTCTGCCTAGCGTGAGGGGCTCGGCGTGATGATATGTATGTAGGTCTGTAAGTCTAGAGAGGACTGGCGCTCTACTCTCTCTGCCTAGCGTGAGGGACTCGGCGTGATGATATGTATGTAGGTCTGTAAGTCTAAAGAGGACTGGCGCTCTACTCTCTCTGCCTAGCGTGAGGGGCTCGGCGTGATGATATGTATGTAGGTCTGTAAGTCTAGAGAGGCCTGGCGCTCTACTCTCTCTGCCTAGCGTGAGGGCTCGGCGTGATGATATGTATGTAGGTCTGTAAGTCTAGAGAGGACTGGCGCTCTACTCTCTCTGCCTAGCGTGAGGGGCTCGGCGTGATGATATGTATGTAGGTCTGTAAGTCTAGAGAGGACTGGCGCTCTGCTCTCTCTGCCTAGCGTGAGGGGCTCGACGTGATGATATGTATGTAGGTCTGTAAGTCTAGAGAGGACTGGCGCTCTACTCTCTCTGCCTAGCGTGAGGGGCTCGGCGTGATGATATGTATGTAGGTCTGTAAGTCTAGAGAGGACTGGCGCTCTGCTCTCTCTGCCTAGCGTGAGGGGCTCGGCGTGATGATATGTATGTAGGTCTGTAAATATAATTGGAGTTTATTTACCTGGAGTCTGGATCTTGTTTGTGACCGCTGATGACGTCACAACCATGGGGACGACTGAAGACGTCTGTAACAAGACAAAGGTCCTATCTTAATATCACTATATAATATAAAACCAAGTCGCTTCCCTGTGTCTGTGGCTATGTAGGCTTGGATCTTTAAAACTACTTTCAAGATAAGTAAGGCATAACACCAGGGCCGCCTAGAGCGGGCGTGCAAGGCGTGCACCGCACGCGGGCGGCACGTCCAGGGGGGCGGCAAATCGGGCGGGCGACTCATACCTAATTCAAGTCATTGTACCCCTGACCGATCAACTCCTACGCAGAGGGCGCACATAGGATACCAACTTGGGGCGCCTGCAGCGGGCTAGCCGGTCACCGGCTAGGTAGCGCGCGACCAATAGGCAATTTATATATTTTTTAAAATTTTTCACAATCATAATTAAGCGTCAATCATAATTCACCTCTGCCTAGCCCTTCGGGGACCCTCGTGGGAAGGCGTGAGGATATATTATTTTATTATAATTAAGCGCAAAAGATTACAAGGTGGCGAAGCAATCACGGAGGAAACACATTTATGATTTATGAGGTAAAAAAATCTATTATGATTGGTAATTTCTCTTATTTGAATTACTAGGCTGTTAAATGTTAAATAAAAGCTTATTAATTATACATCTAAATTAATGCAGATTCTAAAAATATATAGTTACCGTAACCCCTAAGTATCTCATATTAAAATATTTTTTATTTTTTAGAAAACCTCCCAAAGAGGATTATGAGAAGATTTAATTGGTTTCTCCGATCACCAGCTCCACGGGGGAAGGTCTATTAAATTTTGTTAAAAAATTTCGGGTACCCTTGTGGGAAGGCGTGAGGATATTATTATTATTTAAATCTCAACATTCAAAATTTCGCAAATGTAAAGGCAAGAAGAGTTACCCTCATTCACGCCAGTTGATTTGTGAATATCGTAATTGTGGATTAGATCTAAGATCGTTACTCCGCACATTTTTTGAAGAGATCGCATCTCAACTGCATTCAAGCTTCCTATGACATACCTAGGATTCGCTGCCATACAATTAAGTATGCACCAATATCGCATGGTGGACAGCTACTCGATAATTCTTGCTCAGAATTTTACTGCCCATCAACGCCGACATGGCCCCATTCACCTTATTACCGGCAGTTATCCTTCTTTCAATATCTTTTTCATACTTTCCATCTCGTGTGAACAAGCTTCCTAGATATACAAATTCATTCACTTGCTCTAGAATTTGCACACTCGGTCACTTATTCATCTCTTTCGAAAACCAGAAACTTAGTCTTGCCAGCGTTTAGGCGCAGCCCCTTCTTTTCACATTCTACTTTCATTATGGTAACTAGTGACTGCAGTTCGCCCTCTGATCACGCCAGTAAAACCGCGTCATCGGCGTATAGTAGGCAGTTGACAACTAAGTTTCCACATCCGTTCGTTTTTAAAGGCTTTCAGAAAGTTATCTAGATTTATAATGATCAGGCAGGCAAACATGATGTACCATTGTTTGACCCCCCGTCTTCACATCAAACCAGGATGACATCTCACTGTTAACCCCAACGCACGCCTTGCTATCCCTATAGAGTGATTTCACGGCATGCAGTAGGTAACAGCTCACTCCATATCCAGGCAACACGTCCCAGAGTTCCTTTCGTGCGACTCTATCAAACGCCTTCTCTAAGTCGACGAAACCGCGGAAAACTTTCTGGTTAACATCCAAAAACCTTTCCGCGATTCCGCGAAGCGAGAAGGTTTGATCCATGCATCCTTTTCCTGGTCTAAATCCACATTGGGATTCCCAGAGAAACCTTTCGGATCGCACTTGCATTCTGATCCTGACGATCAGTATGCAAGAGCAATGCAAGATAAAATTTATAAAAATACATATGTTACTTAAAATAAATGTTTTATCTTGGTTGTATGGTTTTTTCCCCACCATAATGAGAAAACATTGATTATATTTTTTTTGACAAAACTCAAGGGTAAGTAGGCGTAGGGCGGCATAATCGGTATTGCACGCGGGCGACGAAACGTATTTGTATCAGCCCGCCTGGGGCAGGACCTCCACCTTATAGAAGGCCGTAGACAAATAACACTATTGTTTGTGTTGTGTTCCTACGTGGTGAATAAGGTTTACAGTAATATGCTTCTTGGCGAAGGATAGTTACATTGTGTTGGTAGCAGAAGGATTAATTAGTCCCATTACGTTGCCAACACAGTATAACTCTCCAAACACAGAGTGGCAACGCGCAAGTGATACTTCGGTATTGTAAGCGTAAATAGGCTGCGGTAACCGTTGTCCATCGGGTGGGCCGTATGCTTGTTTGCCACTCTACTTTAAAAAAAAATAAAACTACGAAACTGATTTCTATAAATCAAGTGGAAGGTTTATATGTATAATACCAAAATATTATAGTACAGAAAAGCCGAAAACTTCAAAGATTTATAATGTGTGATGTCGTAACAAGCATATTTGTGTGCGCTTAAACGCAAACGCTGGTTAAACTTTACGAGATAGATCAAATTAATGTACTACGGAATTGTATATCTTAAAAAAGTCGATAAAAAAAGAGAAGAGAAGAGAAGAGGTTTATTAATATGGTTGCCTGTAAAGTCGGTTTTACGGGCGAAGATTTTACGTGACAACGTCTTTTTCTCGGTAGAATATTTATTGATATGAATATAATTAAATTGCACAATAGGAACAAGGAATTGAATGAAAATAAGAATTGCACAAATTTTAACTATAGAAATATATTTTGTTTTCGGTGACTCATCGTAACGTTACCGGCTGTTACACTTTTTCATAAGTGACTCCCAGCCGCAACCTAATTTAAGACGTTGTCACGTCAAAAACTCCGCGGTATACAGATGGCGAGTCCATCGCCGTTACTCAAGCACGACTATACATACGCCTTTGAATGTCTTCTCAGACGTATGCAGGTTTCCTCTCGATGTTTCCCTTCACCGTACAGCTCGTGGTGTGCCTCACTGTAATTAAATGTAGAAAAACTCCTCAATCCAGTCGGGATTGGAACTCGCGCCGTTTGCGTGGCAGGCGGGTGCTGTGACCTCTCGGCCACGCCGCCTCCTCTTGTCCTGACGTATAAGTGGTATGGTATCGCAGTGCAGGCGCAACACAGGTTTCCTCCCGATGTTTCCCTTCACCGTACAGTACGTGAATATATTCACGATATATTTACTTATATAGATAGATATATACATAAATACATAGGACATCCAAGACTAAGGTACAAATATTCGTGTTCATCACACAAAAATGTGACCTACTAATTGTAGTGTGCGTGTGCACTCATAGGTAATCAGTGTGTACCGACAATACTCACACATTAGTGGAAGGTTGCACACTTACACTGTAAACTATAGGGGAGAATAGTGGGGCGCGTCTTCGTGTATGGCACTATCTTAACTGCCAAAGTTACAAATCATTCACGATTGTATGGTCAAGCTTCAGCCGTGCAACCTTTAATTTCAACGGTAACAATGATTACTTCAAGAATGTATTTGAAAAAGCCTCCGTGATTTTCTTATTAATAAAGTTAAGGGACTCACAAAAGAGCCTTATGATAATAATAATAACATTACAGGAGCATGTAGCCTTCAGGCATGAAGGTATCCATTGATGGACGACACGGCAACATCGCTCTCTAGACTTACAGACCTACATACATATCATCACGCCGAGTCCCTCACGCTAGGCAGAGAGAGTAGAGCGCCAGTTCTCTCTAGACTTACAGACCTACATACATATCATCACGCCGCTTCCCTCTCGCTAGGCAGAGAGAGTAGAGCGCCAGTCCTCTCTAGACTTACAGACCTACATACATATCATCACGCCGAGCCCCTCTCGCTAGGCAGAGAGAGTAGAGCGCCAGTCCTCTCTAGACTTACAGACCTACATACATATCATCACGCCGAGCCCCTCTCGCTAGGCAGAGAGAGTAGAGCGCCAGTCCTCTCTAGACTTACAGACCTACATACATATCATCACGCCGAGTCCCTCACGCTAGGCAGAGAGAGTAGAGCGCCAGTCCTCTCTAGACTTACAGACCTACATACATATCATCACGCCTAGTCCCTCACGCTAGGCAGAGAGAGTAGAGCGCCAGTCCTCTCTAGACTTACAGACCTACATACATATCATCACGCCGAGCCCCTCACGCTAGGCAGAGAGAGTAGAGGGCCAGTCCTCTCTAGACTTACAAACCTACATACATATCATCACGCCGAGCCCCTCACGCTAGGCAGAGAGAGTAGAGCGCCAGTCCTCTAGACTTACAGACCTACATACATATCATCACGCCGAGCCCCTCACGCTAGGCAGAGAGAGTAGAGCGCCAGTCCTCTTTAGACTTACAGACCTACATACATATCATCACGCCGAGTCCCTCACGCTAGGCAGAGAGTAGAGCGCCAGTCCTCTCTAGACTTACAGACCTACATACATATCATCACGCTGAGCCCCTCACGCTAGGCAGAGAGAGTAGAGCGCCAGTCCTCTCTAGACTTACAGACCTACATACATATCATCACGCCGAGTCCCTCACGCTAGGCAGAGAGTGTAGAGCGAAGAAGGAAACCTGCATACGTCTGAGAAGACATTCAAAGGCGTGTGTATAGTCGTGCTTGAGTAACGACGATGGACTCGCCGTCTGTCATAGATGTGAGGGTACTAGCGACACATCAACCTTCTATCTACCTTCGAGGACCTTTGGGAGAGCATGAACATATATATAAATATATATTATCGTGTCGTGTGTAACAGGGTTAGGCCGCGAGGCTCACCTCCGTTCGTTCCCTAATTAGCCACTGTGTTGGCCCGAGGCGAGATCAAAACTCGACTTTGTACTTTGAATTACTGAGCGAAATCTTTGGTACACTAAGGAAGTTACAGATACCCTTGCTGCTGGTGTGGAGGGCAACATCACAGCTAGTTCCCCATGGGGTAGGCCTCTTAGAACAAAGAAACATTCATCAGTCTCTTCATACATGCTCGCCGGTTTCGAGTACTCTTGACGTTCCCGTCCTTAAGTGTCCGATCGATTTGATCCAGGTAGTTGGAACGTGGTCTTCCTTTTCCATACGCAGTCTCATTGTATAGATACAATGTATATTTAATTATCCTCTAGGTTTCCCTTCACCGTAAAGCTCGTGGTGTGCCTCACTGTAATTAAATGTAGAAAAACTCCTCACTCCAGTCGGGATTGGAACTCGCGCCGTTTGCGTGGCAGGCGGGTGCTGTGACCCCTCGGCCACGCCGCCTCCTCTTGTCCTGACGTATAAGTGGTATGGTATCGCAGTGCAGGCGCAACACAGGTTTCCTCTCGATGTTTCCCTTCACCGTAAAGCTCGTGGTGTGACTAATCACTGTACTTAAGGTCTGAAAAACTCATTGGTACAGTCGGGATTTGAACATGCTATATTTGTGTTACAACTCGAACAATTCGGCCACGGCTCTGATAAATAACAAACTTGTGTATACAATATTATTTTTACGAGTTTACTTTGCGAAATACATATTATATTAAACGCAGAATAACAGAGACCCATATAAAAATACATTTTGTATTGTTTCTATCAGAATTATATGTATTTTGTTATTTATTTTCTTGATAAATAATCATTTTTAAGCACACAATGGTTTATGTATGACTAGCGGCCCTTCCCGGCTTCGCCCGCGTGGAGTTTGAATAAGAAGCTTATGTATTTTTCGGGATTAAACGTGACGTGAAAAGAGAAACATACGCAAACATCCAAACTTACAAACTTTCACCTTTTTAACATAAGTAAGAAGTAAGATAAGATTAGTAAATCTTACTAATATTATAAATGTGAATGTAAGTTTGTTTGTTACGCTTTCACGTAAAAACTACTTAACCGATCATCATAAAACTTTGTACACATATTCTTGGAGGTATTAGAAGTAACATAGGATACTTCTTATAGAAAAAAAAAACTTTTTTACGAAGTCGCGGGCACAGCTAGTATATCATTAAAAGACATTTTTTGTTAAACATTTTGGCATAAAATATATTTTTCCTTACAATTAAATAATTTGTATTAATATTCGCAAGTTCGAATCCCGACTGTACCAATGAGATTTTCTGAACTTAAGTACAGTGATTAGTCACACCACGAGCTTTACGGTGAAGGGAAACATCGAGAGGAAACCTGCATACGTCTGAGAAGACATTCAAAGGCGTATGTATAGTCGTGCTGGAGATGGACTCGCCATCTGTCACGTTGACACTTAAATATATCTCTGGCGGAATGTTGGTGTGTGGGTACTACGTATACACTTCTGTCTACCCCTTCGGAGTCCCATATGGGAAGGCGTGAGGATATATTTATTAATTAGACCGTCTGGTCTAGTGGTTAGAGCTCCTGACTGCGAATCTTGAGGTCGAGGGTTCGAATCCCGTTGAGGGCAGATTTGTGTGATGAACACGAGTATTTGTACCTTAGTCTTGGATGTCCTATGTATTTATGTATATATCTATCTATATAAGTAAATATATCGTTGTCTAGTTACCGTAACACAAGATTTGTTTAATTTGGGCTAGGTCAATTTGTGTGGAATTGTCCCAGGTATTTATTTATTTAATTTGGAGCACAAATTTCGTCCGCGCATTTTTGCTACACACAAAGTTTACGCGTCACGTATTAATTATGATGATGGGATAACGATCTTCCCGGTTCATGTAAAGCGACATCTGCAGGTTTTTACAAAAAACACTTTTAAAATTCAAGTCAAAATCACTTAGAACGGAAATGTCAAAAATGTCTTATTTCTTAATACAAACTACGACGGAAAGATGGCGCCACTGATAAATATGAAGCGTCATTAGAATATAAACCCACGTTTATTAGAGTACACGAGCTTTGAACTAAGGCGGAGAGATGTCGCTACTAATCGAAAGGATGTTTTTATAAAATAGTCGAGGTTTACTTGTATTTTCCTAGAGTTAACATATCCTTAGTGCTTGGTACTAAATTTTTCTAATCTATTTATTAAATATTTTCAGGTTCAAGTGCATTCACAAAAAATAAATATCTTCATGTTCTGTGTTAAGCGACCTAATAATCTATCCATGTGCCAAATTGCATCCAATTCCACTGTTGTGGCGTGATTGAATTACTGAAAACCTCTCAAAATTCCAAAACAATCTTAAAATCAGAGTTCAAGTCAAATCCAAATGTAGAGATTTGTAAAATATTCAATATAGTTATAAAAACATCGAGAGGAAACCTGCATACGTCTGAGAAGAAATTCAAAGGCGTATGTATAGTTGTGCTTGAGTAACGGCGATGGACTCGCCATCTGTCACGTTGGCACCTAATATACCTCTGGCGGAAAGTGGGTGTGTGGGTATTACCCATACACCTTTGCCTACCCCTTCGGGGACCCTTGTGGGAAGGCGTGAGGATATATAACTGGTGTTTAATTGTGACGATGACTTTATGATGGCTGGCTGACTTTATGACAATGGACTTTAAAGACCTTCGCTTCATCCACATCGGGTGAAGCGAAGGTATTAAAGTCCAATCTTGCACACACTTTCGCTTTGTATATCTGTTTCGTCAATCTTTCTTCACTCATCCTTTCTATGTGTCCAAACCAACGTAACATGCCTTTCTTCATCTTTACAATCACGCCCTCATTCACGCCAGTTTTTTTGCGAACCACTTCATTGCGGATTCGATCTAATATCGTTACTCCACTTTCGAAGAGATCGCATCTCAACTGCATTCAAGCTATTTTCATACTTCCTCTGACATACTGAGGATTCGCTGCCATACAACAAGGTAGGTACCAATAAATTAGATATCTTAATAAATTATTTCATTATGCAAACCAACTGGAGTTTAATTGTAAACACGACGAATGCTTTGTATATCTGTTTCGTCAATCTTTCTTCACTCATCCTTTCCATATGTCCAAACCAACGTAAAATGCCTTCGTTCATCAGCCTTCTTACAAGCTCACCGGTTTCGAGAGCTCATGTTGCTCCTTTCCTTGAGTAATTGATCGATTTGATCTAAGTAGTAAGAATTTCGGTAGTCAAATCAAATTAAAAATCCATTAAACCAATTATCTATGGTATCGAAACTCTATCAATATTAAGCTGTTATTGTTTAAACCCTTATCAAAATTAACAATAAATTAATATTTCCTTTCGAATAGCGTCACTCGTTGATATGATAAGTTCTGTTTACATAACACTATATGTGACGTCGAGATAAGTTGATGAATGTGGACGTAGCGAAGGTTTGAAGGTCTAGAGAAGAGGACTGGCGCTCTACTCTCTCTGCCTAGCGTGAGGGACTCGGCGTGATGACATGTATGTAGGTCTGTAAGTCTAGAGAGGACTGGCGCTCTACTCTCTCTGCCTAGCGTGAGGGGCTCGGCGTGATGATATGTATGTAGGTCTGTAAGTCTAGAGAGGACTGGCGCTCTACTCTCTCTACCTAGCGTGAGGGGCTCGGCGTGATGATATGTATGTAGGTCTGTAAGTCTAGAGAGGACTGGCGCTCTACTCTCTCTGCCTAGCGTGAGGGACTCGGCGTGATGACATGTATGTAGGTCTGTAAGTCTAGAGAGAACTGGCGCTCTACTCTCTCTGGCTAGCGTGAGGGACTCGGCGTGATGACATGTATGTAGGTCTGTAAGTCTAGAGAGAACTGGCGCTCTACTCTCTCTGCCTAGCGTGAGGGACTCGGCGTGATGATATGTATGTAGGTCTGTAAGTCTAGAGGACTGGCGCTCTACTCTCTCTGCCTAGCGTGAGGGGCTCGGCGTGATGACATGTATGTAGGTCTGTAAGTCTAGAGAGGACTGGCGCTCTACTTGCCTGACAGAGCGTCGCTTCATCTGCATTTTAAAATCTGTTTATTCAAGCTTTAATATCCTTATTAGCATTACCACTCCTTATAGAGACTACAATTCTTACCTAATGGTCGCTTTAGTCCCAACAGTTTTGTAACAGTGCTATATTTACTAATATACCTATTGTTCGCACGTTGTTTTGTAAATTTTACTGACAATAAAGCGGCGAGACATTGTAAGAATTCAATGGATTCCGTAGCATAAAATATTATTTTAAATGTTCAATCAAATAAAATCAAATTTATTTTTATTTCACACAGGCCTAGATGGGCACTTATAAAACGTCGAAAAGGTGCACGGTTCGTGTTGGTCGTTTCCATGGAGAAGAACCGGCAAGAAACTCCATGGTTACTCTTTTCAAATCATTAGGTATACAATGACAATATTATTGTGTTACAGCATACATACATATCATCACGCCAAGTCCCTAACGTGGTAGGCAGAGAGTATAGAGCGCCAGTTCTCTCTAGACTTACATACCTCTTTCGCTTCGTCCACATTCATCGGTCTCTTCATACATGCTCGTCGGTTTCGAGTACTCTTAACGTTCCCGTCCTTCAGAGTCCGATCTATTTGATCCAGGTAGTTGGAACGTGGCCTTCCTCTGCCTCTTCTTGCACACACTTCTGCTTTGTATATCTATGTTACAGCATTAGTACTAAGTATGGGGGAACAGCGTAGGCCCGACAATTGGTCGTTGCGTCCTTCTATCACTTGCTTATCTATATATATATAAATAACATTGGAGTGTCTGTTTGTAATATTGAAATAACCGCTTATTACTAACTGCATATGGATGTATACACGTTACATACACCAAAATGAAAATACTGTACGATTTTTGTCTGTCTGTTTGTTCCGGATAATCTCTGAAACGGCTGGATCGATTTTGACGGAACTTTCACCGGCAGATAGCTGAGGTAAAAAGGTGGAAATGTGCGTGTCACTGAACTCCTAAACGGCTGGACCGATTTTTATGAAATTTCCTGTGTGTCTCAGGTAGTTTATACGATAGCCTGTTATCATTTTGATTAGCGACATCTTGTGTCAGGGAGTTAAAACAAGTCCTAAACATAGTTTTTTTTAAAATCTCATTTTCTCTAAAGTAATAGTGTTACGGGCTGGGGTTCGGGATAATTTAATGATAGCCGGTTGTTACACTTAAACGACACTTTATTCTATACACAGAATAATTCCGCAAACTTGTACAATAAATCCGTACACTTCACTACAATTCTATTCACTATAACACTGATCACTACTACACAGTACTAGTACAACACAGTAAGCCCTAGGTACTGAAACACTTCTACTCTGTATACACTACAACACAGTAACAGTAGAACACAGTAAACGCTAGACACTGATACACTTCTACTCTGTGTACACTACAACACAGTAACAGTAGAACACAGTAAACACTAGACACTGATACACTTCTACTCTGTGTACACTACAACACAGTAACAGTAGAACACAGTAAACAATAGGCACTGAAACACTTCACTAATACTGTAACACTCACTATAGTCACCGATAAAATTCTTGTGATCACTCGCACTGAACTAAACTCACTAACTCTAACTCAGACTCTCTCACTGACTGACTCGCTCCGACTCCCCGTGCCCATCGGATACCGCCTTATATATGGCACCGGCACGATATACTAGATATCGGTGGAAGGCTCTAGACTGCCATTAAGATGTTCGTAGAATTGCCGTGTGAATGCATCCACAGAACAATGGCCGGGCGACGAAAACAACTTGTTTACGTCCTTTCTTAATTGCCTCCTTTTGTCTATATTTCCTGCTAAGTGTTGTTGTTTCGCATGGCTTTCACACGGCAAGCCCTCCAGAACCTTCCATCGTAACACTGCCCCCTCCTTAGACATGCTCGTCCCGAGCATCGTTAGATCCATGGTAGCACGCCAATCGATCGGCGTGGACGACCTTCGGAGCTTCGTAGGTACTCCTTTCTTCCGTACTGGATGGTGAAGCCACACCAGGGATCCCCTGCCGAATCCAGGATTGTTGATGTTTTCGCCATAGCGGGTCTTCATCTTTTCAGATTTCCGTTGACCGAATTGCCTCTTGTGACCGCAGAAGCCGTTCATTCTCATGCGCCCGTCACCCGCATAATCCGTCACAGAAATTGGAGGGTTCGGTATTCTAAGAGCTCCTCCAAAACCAGCAAGCCTCCTCGCTGTCCTGGCCTCTATCTTGGTCCTGTCCAGACTTGCTCTATCTGGAAAATTAAACTGCAGGAGGCCCTTTTCTTTGACTGCCGTCATTTCTTTTCCAATATGAACGGTCAGCTCTCTAAGAAGGTGAGTCTGCTCCTCCTGACATCGCACTTGCTCTTCCTGAAGTTGCACTTGCTCTTCCTGAAGTTGCACTTGCTCTTCCTGAAGTTGCACTTGCTCTTCCTGACGTCGCACTTGCTCTTCCTGACGTTGCACTTGTTCTACCTGACGTCCTACTTGTTCTTCCTGAAGTTGCCCTTGCTCTTCCTGACGTCGCACTTGCTTTTCGGGATGTCGCACTTGCACTTCCTGATCGCACCTCTCCTGCTCTAGAAGCTGTTGTGTCTGCTCTTCCTGACTTCGCACTTGTACTTCTTTATCGTGCCTCAGTTGCTCTTGAAGCTGTCGTGTCAGCTCTTCCTGACATCGCTCTTGCTCTTCTTGAGGTCGCACTTGATCTTCCCGAAGTTGTACTTGCTCTTCCTGAAGTTGTACTTGCTCTTCCTGAAGTAGCACTTGCTCTTCCTGAAGTAGCACTTGCTCTTCCTTATCGCACTTCAGCAGCTCTAGAAGCTGTTGAGTCTGTTCTTTCTGACGTTCTTCCTGACGTCGTCTCTGCTCTTCCTGACGTTCTTCCTGACGTCGCCACTGCTCATCCTGACATCGCCACTGCTCTTCCTGACGTTCTTTCTGACGTCGCCACTGCTCATCCTGACATCGCCACTGCTCTTCCTGACGTTCTTTCTGACGTCGCCACTGCTCTTCCTGACGTGAAACTGCTCTTCTGACGTCGATCCATCTCCTGCAGAAACGCTATGAGCTCAGCTATGTCGGTAGCCGAAAGTTGAAGATTCATTGGCGGTGCATTCCCAGCATCGCCAGTGGCCGTCGGCTCCGCAGCCTGCTGCTCTTGCTGCATTGCTTGGGTTGGACCCAGAGTGCCGTCTTTTGGTAGAACCGGCATAATTATCCCTCACTTCTGACACCAATTGTTACGGGCTGGGGTTCGGGATAATTTAATGATAGCCGGTTGATACACTTTAACGACACTTTATTCTATACACAATATAATTCCGGAAACTTGTACAATAAATCCGTACACTTCGCTACGATACTATTCACTATAACACTGATCACTACAACACAGTACTAGTACAACACAGTAAACCCTAGGTACTGAAACACTTCTACTCTGTATACACTACAACACAGTAACAGTAGAACACAGTAAACACTAGACACTGATACACTTCTACTCTGTGTCCACTACAACACAGTAACAGTAGAACACAGTAAACACTAGACACTGATACACTTCTACTCTGTGTACACTACAACACAGTAACAGTAGAACACAGTGAAGCACTAGTCACTGATACTGCTTCTGCTCTGTGTACGCTACAACACAGTAACAGTAGAACACAGTAAACACTGAACGCCTGATACGCTTCTACTCTGTGTACACTGCAGCACAGTGGTAGAGACACAGTAAACCCTAGGTACTGAAACACTTCTACTCTGTATACACTACAACACAGTAACAGTAGAACACAGTAAAAACTAGACACTGATACACTTCTCTGTGTACACTACAACACAGTAACAGTAGAACACAGTAAACACTAGGCACTGAAACACTTCACTAATACTGTAACACTCACTATAGTCACCGATAAAACACTTGTGATCACTCGCACTGAACTAAACTCACTAACTCTAACTCAGACTCACTAAATTAACTCTCTAAACTGACGCGCTGACTTAACTCTCTAAACTGACTCGCTCAGACTCCCCGTGCCCATCGGATACCGCCTTATATATGGCACCGGCACGATATACCAGATATCGGTGGAAGGCTCTAGACTGCCATTAAGATGTTCGTAGAATTGCCGTGTGAATGCATCCGCAGAACAATGGCCGGGCGACGAAAACAACTTGTTTACGTCCTTTCTTAATTGCCTCCTTTTGTCTATATTTCCTGCTAAGTGTTGTTGTTTCGCATGGCTTTCACACGGCAAGCCCTCCAGAACCTTCCATCGTAACAATAGTTAAAGAATATTTAGATAGCTAATTTCATTGTGTCATCTTTGGAGCTATATGTTGTATTGCATCGTCACGAGGATATATTGACAACACACGACAACTTGTAGGAGACAACTGTTGTATTTACTGAGGCACTATGAAATGCATCACGCCTTCCTACAAGGAGTAGGCAGAGGTGTGCAGGACTCGTTATTCAAGCACGACTTTGCTCGGCCGGGTCAGAAAATACCCCCTAAAACCATGTTTCCACGTGAGTATTACTCCCTTTAATAATGTCGTCATTGTGTCATCTTTGGAGCTATATGTTGTATTGCATCGTCACGAGGATATATTGACAACACACGACAACTTGTAGGAGACAACTGTTGTATTTACTGAGGCACTATGAAATGCATCACGCCTTCCTACAAGGAGTAGGCAGAGGTGTGCAGGACTCGTTATTCAAGCACGACTTTGCTCGGCCGGGTCAGAAAATACCCCCTAAAACCATGTTTCCACGTGAGTATTACTCCCTTTAATAATGTCGTCATTGTGTCATCTTTGGAGCTATATGTTGTATTGCATCGTCACGAGGATATATTGACAACACACGACAACTTGTAGGAGACAACTGTTGTATTTACTGAGGCACCCTGAGTAATCGTTTTAATGTCACTAACAATCTGTCAAATAACTGTCAAATAGCTGTCAAATTAATTTGTAACGAACCCTAAATTGTAACTACAAGAGTTGAGTAATTGCAACTCGTTCGCGATACATGTGTCAAGGTAATTTTACTTTTATACCACGTCCCACAAGGGTTCCCGAAGGGGTAAGCAGAAGTGTATATATAGTAACATGCCTTTGTGCCAAAGGAATGTAACGATGGTTTGGACACGTAGAAAGGATGAGTAAAGAAAGATTGACGAAACAGATATACAAAGCAAAAGTGTGTGCAAGAAGAGGCAGAGGAAGGCCGCGTTCCAACTACCTGGATCAAATCGATCGGACGCTCAAGGACGGGAACGTTAAGAGTACTCGAAACCGACGAGCATGTATGAAGAGACTGATGAATGTGGACGAAGCGAAAGAGGTATGTAAGTCTAGAGAGAACTGGCGCTCTATACTCTCTGCCTACCCCGTTAGGGACGGCGTGATGATA